>CALNXK010000024.1:445000-457500 GCA_942486035.1 Porites lobata | reverse complement strand
ATCTCTGGTGTTGACGGTTTTGTGAGTTTCACAGTAACTATTAAGACTGATAAAGAACTGATAAACGTTATTTAATCTGACCTGAATATCCGCGGTGTTTTTTTATGACATCATCAAAGGTAAGCAAGGCAGAAGAGCACACTACAAGTGTGAATTCAGCGCAGCAAAACCAATAAGAAACGCTGAAGTGTAGCTTAACAATTCGTTAAGTAATAATTAAAGACGCGTTATCAGGCTTTATTGGTCAACACAAAGCTAAGTTATTTAGCTTTGAATAGAGGATTGCAGATTTGGGAGCAGTAAAAAGTTTTGCCAAGCTTACAATAATGGTTAGTTCTAGCCTTTTCTAATAATGTTTGTCTTAGCATTTCAGTTGTTTTCATGTTGTTACGAGGCGACACTAAAAGAGGGTCGACAGGTTGAAGCAGGTGGCGGGAATGTTTCCAAAACTTGAACCCGGCAATTAATTAGAACTAGTTATTGGTTCTGCTACCTGGTACTCTGGGTACCAGAGGTCTTTTCTCGCGTGCGTCGGGGAGCCTCGTTTCGTCGGCCGAAGGCCGAAGACACGAGCAGCGAAGCTGCGAGAAAAAACCTCTGGTATTATTTTGTATTATTTTTTAAAGTCTTTTAAAAAGATCGCGTTTTCAATGACTGGGTGACTGGGTGAATCACGGCCGTCACGTTTCACTTGAAAGTTGAAGAAAATATCAGGAGTGGATGTTCCGTAATAACAAAAACATGACCTGTTTCTTGTAGTCTATCTTTTTGTCGAGGGTCGAGGGTAACATTTTTTCTTAAAAACAAAGAACCTTTTCCCTTCCTGTGAAGGTAGACAGGTCGTGCCTAAAAAACTATCATAGAGCTTAGGCTTATATTTCAGTCACGTCTGCCTCTTCTCTGCCTTGCATGACTGTTCAGTGGGGTAGCTTGAATATGGATATTTCACCGATTCTTGCTTTTTAAGCTACCCCACTGTACGCGACCGAATTGTCCTGCTTTCAATGAAGTAGAAACGCGCCATGAAATTCTAAAATACAAGTCATCGATAATCACCAACACCTGCAATCGTGCCCTACAATAGGTACGCAGGTGCGTAGAGTGATATTAGATGGTTGATGCTATCGCCCGAGTCGCACTAGACTCCGAAGAAGAAAATCATTTTTTATTAATTCCCACTCCGTTTAACAACAACTAACAATGCCGAAAACAAAGCACAGCCCATGGATTGGTTGGTACGCAGAAGAAACAGGTCATGTTTTTGTTAATACCTAACGCACCCCAAAAAATATCGAGATAATTTTTAGGGTATTTGCCACCGTCGTAACATCCACTCCTGCCATTTTCTTCAACTTTCAAGTGAAACGTGACGGCCGTGAGTCAAACAAAGCGACCAATCTAAGACTAAAACACAGACTAAAAGAAAAGTAAAGTCCTTCCCTCCCCCCCAAATGAAAACCAAATGAAAAAATATAGCCTGTTGGGGAAAGGTTAGAAACGCGATTTTTTTTCAGACTAGAAAAAATAATACAACCCCACCCCCCTCCCCGCCAAAAAAAATTACCCCCCTAAAAAAAAAAGTCTAGTCCAGTCCAGTCCAGATTTTCCAACTGGCCCTCTAGCCCAAAGAGTCACAGTATCTTTAGAAAAACAGGGTGTAGTTTAAAAATTTGTCACTGTGCTGTTCTCCATAATTTATGGAGCTTCAGTTTAAGCTGTGAAAAGTGTCCTTCGATAGTAGATATTGCTGCTCGGTACTTAATACCGTATTTATTCGAATAAGCGCCCAACCTCGAATTAGCGTCCACCTCGAATAAGCGCCATCCTAAAAGCAGAAAAAGTTTTAAAATAAGCGCCAACCTTAACCCCACCCCCTCCCAATCAAACTCAAATAAACCCCCACTCCACCCCCACCCACTTCAGTGACAATGAGATTTAAATTGAAATTGAACAAGTACTATTAAATAAGAGACTCGGCCCCAACGACAGGGTTTTCTTCAGAATATTTTACAGAAACCTTTACTTTGTTACGTCTTCGCGTTTTGTTATTAGCTTTATTGTTTTGTTGCAAAATAGACATAACACTCTTGCTGAAAATGGTGAAAATTTAATAAGCGCCAAGCCTCGATTCAGCGTCCACACTCAAGGTCCAAAAATTTGGTAAGCGCCCAGGGCGGCTAATTGAATAAATACCATGGGATGTGGACCAAGTCCTACTGTATTTGGTAGTCGAACATAATCGACTTATAAAACAACAACAAACTCCGTACTCTGAATTTGTAACATAGTCTTTGTTTTTCACTGTCTTAGAAAACTGTTTATGAGGGTTACAACTATGTAACAGAGCTGAGCATTAGGTTTCAAGGAGAAGCTAGGAAATTAAAAAAAAACCAGTTCATTTGATTTTTTGCTTTGGATATTCAATTATAAACAAGTAGAAATGATTGTTGCAGTGCAACAGAAGAAAGGTTTTGTAAATAGTTCAAATGAAATCGTTTTTGAATAATTTAAACGTTTGCTCGGGACCAATTCTGCATTCGCCACTATAGAAACGAGGAGGGAACTGGAGCCGAAGTGCGCCTCGCATTTGTTTCTGGGAAAGCGCCGGTCAGCTATTGGCTAATTATTTCCCCTAGGAACAGTCCCAAAAATCTTTGCGAAAGTAAACTCGCCCCAGTTTCCGTGTGGTTTTTAAAGTGGCGAATGGTTTGGACGCCAAGTTCAGTTTTAGTGTGGAGTAATTATGCATGGGAGCTATTTTTGAAATTCTTCCTGCGATAAGAAGTGGTTCCAAAAAGTCACATTGTGACGGTTGTTGCCAGGAAATAGATGTTATTGCAAGAATGATGGTGTTAGTTTATGTAGATATTTCAATAAGTGTTGAGTGAGGACAAAGTTTGTTTTGGTTCAACAAGACTGCTGTACTGTTTGAAATGTTGACAGGATTATGAATAGTTAATTTATGAAGAAACAAGTCGCCGAAATATTTTATACAGAAAATTTAATTAATTTGTTCCCAGATGACCTGCCCAGACTGGCATGCTGTTTGTTCCAAGTTGTTTTTTTTTCTTTGGGTCTCGTTTGGCTGTGGATGAAAAAGGGCTTGGAAGCGGATTAAACCTTACAAGTTTACACATAGAACTCGCAGTAGCTGAAACTTGATGTTGTTAGTTTACCTTGTATATAGAATTGTTGTGTATAGAATCGGCGATGTTGGAGAGAGGATAGACACAAAATAGCTTGTACAGCAAATTGAAAGCAATTTAAGTTATGAAGCATCTTTGGTGGTGTACATTTACAATTCTCTCTGGATTCTAATTGAATTTAGAGACTATTCATTGTAAAAAGTAATGAGCTTCATGGCTCTATTTTATAGGAACTCTGTTCTTGCTTAATTAAGATATTCAATAAAGCGTGTATTTATATTGGTCATGTCTCTTGTGCTGTTGAATTTTATTCAGATCTCAGAAAAAGAATCCTTCCAATAAACACCTTGGGAGCTGAACTTCCTTTTGGCTTCTAAAGTGAGAAGGGATCAACTGATTTAGGTTTCTGGGAAACTGCCCACCTACCCCTCCCCTAAGCTAACGTTAACACCTACTTTTCACTTAGGGAAAAATGTTGGCTTAGCGGAGGGGTAGGTGGGCAGTTTCTCAGAAACTTAAATTGATCCAGAAGGAGGGGATGCTCTGCCGGAACCGCGTCTTGAAGTCTGGTTTCCGAAACTTAAATGGCTTTTTGTCATAGTCTACTTGCAGCCTGATCCTTTGGCGTTCCCGCCTCGTACACTCGTACCCAGGAGCTTCTCGGGAATTTCTGCGGTAGTCGGCAGCCCAAGGGTCGCTTGTGCCTTATCGTTTTTGAAGCTTTACATATGTTCTCGCGCCGCGATTAGCCTCGAAGATCCCAAGAAGCGCCTAGATACGAGTGAGGTAGGGGTTACAAGACATATTTTCGAGGCGCCACGAAAAGGTATCTACAATTGTAGCAACGGCCCGGGACGGCACAAGTCCTGCTCCAAAGTGAGGCACAAAAACCATCCGATATGTGACGCCCCACTTTTGGGAGATCGGCGCGACGCAACCCCCCCTCCGTCACAGAGATCGCGCCGCCACAACCGTTCTTGTGTGTGAACAGAGGCCGTAGCCGGTATAATTTTGATGGCCCCGCAAAAGCTATCCAGAATAATCGTCTGACCATGAAGATTGATAAAACTAAAATACTTGCAAAACAATTTAAAAAGCATAACTTATGATGTTCATGTTTATTATATCGCTCCATTTTTAATAAATTCAGGTGGACCGACAAGTAGTCCGCTTATAATAAAGAACCCATCACTGATCGTAAGTATGCTAACGGTGTGACTTCCTGGACGAACGCGACGTGCAACTGTGAAAAGATGATTACCAAATTCCACTATGTTATCTACTTTTATCGCCTTTTCTTTATCGTTATCCAACCAAATAAGGGCCTGACCGCCAATGCGCTGAGCTGCTCGCAAAACAATGATCACAGATCTACTAGTAACATGACCCGATACAGATTCTGAATTCCATGGTTCAACGAAAATATGGAATTTCATGAAGTTGTTTTTGTCTTTGCTTCCCCATCCTCGCTGAAGATCTTTTCTCAACATGCCGTTGCACTGAGGCGGTGGCTTTTGGACGAACGAATCGTAGAAACGAAAGCCTTTGTTTTCTTCAATGCGCATGTCCAGGTTTGGATGTTGGGCATGCCTATTGCAAGCGTTAGGTGTCAGCGTTATCCAACATTGTGGATTGATCAACGTCTCCCTATCCCTTACTTTGTAAATAGGAGGGGGTAGCAAAGAGGACCGCACTTCATGATCAAAATCAAACTTATATCCAAGCTTGTTTTCCGTTAAGTTAACAAAAACATCTGAAAAGTAATTGATCATCAAGAGTCCAACCTGCGCATGCGTCAATGCTCCCGGGTGATACAGGTCTGAGGCAATCACTCGACTAACCTCTGTGATTTTCTCGCGAACTTTATAACCTCCGCCATTTGTCCTTTTACAAAACAAATCTTTTACACAGAAAGCTACAATTCTATACCTATGTGCAACGTCGAGCTGTCCATAATCTTCAAGGTTCGTACAATCTGGGTTTAGACATTCCTCGGTTTTAGGGTCTTTTCCTAAGCCGACCACAAAATTGACAAAGACAATATTTGAGCGTGGCATGCGCTTAAGGATCTGCCTTATTAGTGTCTCCAGTGGGGCAGACTTGTAGGCTGCTTGAAAATTTACTGATTGTTCCACTACAAACAAATCAACATCCACTCCCACGGGTAAAAATGTTTCATAGCAAAATGCAAATAAATAACTTCCCAAACTGCTTATTGCTACGTTGTGTATTATCGCATGAGACCCTGTCCAATTCCCCATTGTCGCGTTCCACCATGTAGCAAACAAGTTATAAAAAATTCCTTCTATATTTTTTTCATCTTGCTCAAGATTCCCTCCTGCAGCATTTGAACCTCCAATGATGGCGATATTGATGTCTTTTCCTTGTAAAGCTTTGTGATAAAGCGGCTCAAGTTTGAGGGATTGATTGAACAACTCCACGTTTCGTGTGGCATTTCTTAAGAATTCCTTGTGCAGAAGACGTTGCTGTGATTTCAATGGGAATATGTCACTTAATTTCAAAAGCTTAATAGGATTTTGGTGTAATCCTTGCTTGAAGCACTCTCTCAGTTGTGTGTATCTTTTCTCTGCTGGAAATCTCCTCTTAAGATTACTCGTCTCTCGGGCAAAACTTCCATTGTGGACTTCCCACGTTGCTTCTCCCAAGTCGCTCGCATTCTCTCTACCAAATGATATCTTCAATGTCGCTAACAAAATGGCAAGAAATATGCGCACAGTCATTTTTCCATTACCAAGACTTATGCTCGAAACTTGAGCTTTTTTAATGAATTTCGGGTAGAAATGCCGTTCTGTAAAAGAACACTGAACCGAGAAGCTAGAAGACCTACACACCCGCTACACGAAGGAGGTTAGTCCGGAGCTGCACTATAAATCACCTAGAGCCTGGGGTGTATTTCTGTCCTGGCTTGGGAATACTCCTTCTCTGACTTCACTGGCATGAAAGGTACCGACAGAACTTACGACTCTTGAAACTCAATAAGTTATGTCATTTAATTACTGTCAAACTGAGAAAACCGTGAACACCTGAAAACTTTCATGAATGTTTTTTGTGTACTGGCCAATCACAATAAAGTTCAGGATACGCGAGCAAAGCTCAAAACCACAAACTAATTATTACCGTTGCTGTTTGCAGTTTAGTTATCTCACGCCTCGTTAGCTTATTTCTCGCAACACAATATCATTCCATAAATATCTCTGGTGTTGACGGTTTTGTGAGTTTCACAGAAACTAGTAAGACTGATAATTATTTAATCTGACCTGAATATCCGCGGTTTTTCATGACATCATCAAAGGTAAGCAAGGAAGAAGAGCATACTACAAGTGTGAATTCACCGCAGCAAAACCAATAAGAAACTCTGAAGTGTAGCTTAACAATTCGTTAAGTAATAATTTAAGACGCTTTAGCGAGCTTTATTGGTCAACGTAAAGCTAAGTTATTTAGCTTTGAATAGAGGCTTGCAGATTTGGGAGCGGTAAAAAGTTTTGCCAAGCTTACCATAATGGTTAGTTCTAGCCTTTTCTAATAATGTTTTTCTTAGCAATTCCGTTGTTTACATGTTGTTAATACGAGGCGACACTAAAAGAGGGTCGACAGGTTGAGGCAGGTGGCGGGACATCCTCTCCTCGGAGACCCAGGGGCAGATAGTGGGGGCGAGGGACTGGACGTTTTTTGGGTGGGGTTGTATTATTTTTTCTAGTCTGAAAAAAAATCGCGTTTTCAACCTTTCCCCAACAGGCTATATTTTTTCATTTGGGGGGAGGGGGAGGGAAGGACTTTACTTCTCTTTTATTCTGTGTTTTAGTCTTAGATTGGTCGCTTTGTTTGACTAACAGCCGTCACGTGTCACTTGAAAGTTGAAGAAAATAGCAGGAGTGGTTGTTACGACGGTAGAAATACCCTAAAAATTATCTCGATATTTTTTGGGGTACGTTAGGTATTAACAAAAACATGATCTGTTTCTTCTGCGTACCAACCAACCCATGAAAAGGTTGAAAATGCCATCTTTTTAAAAGACTAGAAAAATAATACAACCCCCCCCCCACCCCCAAAAAGGAAAAAAAATTAGCCTCCCGAAAAAAAATATCTAGTCCAGTCCAGAGTCCAATCCAGATTTTCCAACTGGTCCTAATCTGTCAATCAAATCGGCCCGGCCAGTTGGAAAACCAGGACTGGGCTCTTTTTTTTTTTGAAGGGGGGGGGGGTGGGTTGTATTATTTTTTTTTAAATCTTTTAAAAAGATCGCCTTTTCAATGACTGGGTGACTGGGTGACTCACGGCCGTCACGTTTCACTTGAAGGATGAAGAAGATAGCAGGAGTGGATGTTACGTAATAACAAAAACATGACCTATTTCTTGTAGTCTATCTTTTTGTCGAGGGTCGAGGGTAACATTTTTTCTTAAAAGCAAAGAACCTTTTCCCTCCCTGTGAAGGTAGACAGGCCATGACTAAACAAATATCATAGAGCTCAGGCTTATATTTCAGTTACGTCTGCCTCTTGTCTGCCTTGCATGGCTGTTCAGTGGGGTAGTTTGAATATGGATATTTCACCGATTCTTGCTTTTTTAAGCTATCCCACTGTACGTGATCGAATTGTCCTGCTTTCAGTGAAGTAGATTAAAAATACAAGTCATCGATAATCATAGCCTCCCCGCAGACGTCCTTTGGTTCGTTTGTCACGCATTCATTTCCCAAAGGACGTCTGCGGGGAGGCTACGATCATCACCGACACCGGAAATCGTACCCTACACTGATAGGTACGCAAGTGCGTAGAGTGATATTAGATGGTTGATGCTATCACCCGAGTCGCACTAGATTCCGAAGAAGATTTTTTTACAGACTAGAAAAAATAATACAACCCCTGCCCCCCCCAAAAATTACCCCCCTAAAAAAAAGTCCAGTCCAGTCCAGATTTCCAACCGACCCTCTAGCCCAAAGAGTCACAGTATCTTTAGAAAAACAAGGTGTAGTTTACTAGATCTTGTCACTGTGCTGTTCTCCATAATTTATGTAGCTTAAGCTTCAGTTTAAGATGTGAAAAGTGTCTTTCGCACGAGGAGCCGCAAGAGGTGATATTTTTGCACGGCATCTGGCGGCACATCAAAGAATTTGGAATTGAAGGGCAAATTCCTAGAATATCTTCGCCAGTTAAGCTAGAGAAAAGGTGTTAAAAAACCTCAGGATCCAAAACAACACGTCAATCAAAATATCACTTGGACCTTTTCGCTAATGAAGAGCTATCACGCGGCTAAGCTTGAATTAGACATATATTGAAATAGGAACTCGTGTCAATAAAGTATCTTAAGTGAGTGGGAATCGCTCCTAGTTAAAAAACTAGTTCACAGGGATATGCATCTCTTCTAGTTAAGAGAAGGGAATTAGAACTGCTTTTCAAGCAGGAACAGGTTTTCTTCGGGCTAACTACAAAACTTCAGCTTATTTCACTCCTTGACATTGTCAAAGCGCATTTTGTAAAGATAACTTTTTCCGCTTTATCAGCTTTTTTTATATTCTATTCCATTAATGTTTAACCTCCCTCAAAAAGCCAAATAATATAAATGCTGTTGTTAAAAAAAGCGTTTTACCTGTTTTCGTGAATTCGCTACCCAAAGATTACTATGCTCAAAGGACAGGGCAAAATTTCCAGGAGAGAGGCATTAATTTTTTTTCCCACGAGGTTACAAAGAGAAAATGCAATGATTATTATTAATGTAACCATCAGGTATACTCTACCCACGAGGTTACGGACAGCAAATGCAGTGATTATTTTTAATGTAACCATCAGGTATGTTCTACCCACGAGGTTACAAAGAGAAAATTCAATGATTATTATTAACGTAACCTTCAGGTATGTTCTACCCACGAGGTTACAGAGAGCAAATGCAGTGATTATTATTAAATGTAACCGTCAGGTATATTCTACCCACGAGGTTACAAAGAGAAAATGCAATGATTATTATTAACGTAACCTTCAGGTATGTTCTACCCACGAGGTTACAGAGAGCAAATGCAGTGATTTATATTAAATGTAACCGTCAGGTATATTCTACCCACGAGGTTACGGAGAGCAAATGCAGTGATATTATTAATGTAACCATCAGGTATGTTCTACCCACGAGGTTACAAAGAGAAAGAGCAACGATTATTATTAACGTAACCTTCAGGTATGTTCTACCCACGAGGTTACAGAGAGCAAAAGCAGTGATTATTATTTTAAATGTAACCATCAGGTATGTTCTACCCACGAGGTTACAAAGAGAAAATGCAATGATTATTATTAACGTAACCTTCAGGTATGTTCTACCCACGAGGTTACAGAGAGCAAATGCAGTGATTATTATTAATCATCAGGAATATGCAGTGATTATTATTAATGTAACCATCAGGTATGTTCTACCCACGAGGTTACGGAGAGCATGCAAATGCAGTAACAATTATTAGATTTTAGTGCAACTATCAGGTTGAGTTCCTCCATTAAAAGAGTTTTTTGCTAGGGTTAAACAAGTTTGGCTTTCATGAGTTTCAAGGTGCAAGAAATCAGCTGAGAAATTATCAGTATAATTATGGCACACAAACATTGTCATCTAATTTTTCGCACGTAGCCGGAATAAGCCAAGAAATGAAGCATATATAACGAAAAATCGTCCTCAGATGATCTCCATATTAAGTAAATGATACTAAACGTTGCGAAAGAAATTAATGTTTGTATCCGACTCCTATCCATCGTAAAAGCGAGGGGTCATCGCATGACATCCGGTATATTAAACAGAGGTAATACTCACGGGTTTCACGAGTTGTATGCACTATTTTTCGCCGAGAAACAAATTTAAACTTCAATTCTTACCTTACAGTAGTCCGTTCTTTTACCTTGCATTCGACAACAAATCTGTTAAAAGGCGAACAAAGCGATTCCGGCACTCTTCTTTATGATGAGTAGCAAGCCGCAGGAACTGAAGCCGCTTGACTGAAGTAAAATCCACCGATATGCGCGGCATTCTCACTACAAATATAAACAAACGTCGCGGAGAAAAAAAGACGAGGAGGAAAAAATGCCAGATCTTCGCCTCGGCAATGTATTCCAGCTACCATGCCGGCGTATCTCCAGAAGGTGGACTCGACGTGGGACAAACCTTGTGATCTTTTTTTAGAAGCCCTTTGCGCGCAAACTAATTTATTCTGGCGCGAAATGAAGAATATGTATACTGAAATCTAATCCACGACAAGAAGATTTTCGCACTGTAGCGCGACATATTAAATGCCTATTTTTACAAGTACGCCGAGAAAGTGGTCCACTAGTTTAACTTTTTTAAGATGAATTTACTCCACAAAAGCAAAATGAAATGTTTTATCTCTATGTTGTTTACGTGCCTGATTAGAAGGCAGAAGTAAATTCATCATACAGACCCCATCAAAATGAAAGTACACGAATGAAACGGAATAAGTCTGGGACGGTTTAGTTTCTACTCAGCAGCTTCTTTGCTTTTATAACAAAAATTTAATGTTGCAGTCTGTTTTAAACGTTGGCATATCAAAGCGCACAGTCACTGAATGAAAACAACAGTCACGATCACGTTCTTCGAAACCGACCAGACGCGCGCGACCTACCACTGTTATGGTAAGCAATTATCCTGAAGGTGTTAATGTTCCCGTGACAGTCTTCGCACTGAAGGTGTAAATGGTAAACCGAACGGTCGCTTTGATCATCAGAAAGACCTGTCAACTTTGATGATTTAACTGATTAAATTACGGGACAGAAATTTTACTGCTTGCGGCTCCTCGTGAGCAGATATTGCTACTCGGAACTTAATACCGTATTTTTTCGAATACGCCCCCAACCTCGAATTAGCGTCCACCTCGAATAAACGGCTATACTAAAAGCAGAAAAAGTTTTTAAAAAAGCGCCAACCTTAACCCCACCCCCTCGCCCTCCCAATCAAACTCAAATAAACGCCCACCCCCACCCCACCCACTTGAGTGACCATGAGATTTAAACTAAATTTGAATAAGTACTATTAAATAAGAGACTTCGGCCCCAAAGACGGAGTTTTCCTCAGAGTATTTTACAGAAACCTTGCTTTGTTACACGCTGGGAAAAAAAAGTGCTAAAAATCGGCCACAAAAAATGTGTCCAAAGTTTGTTTAAAAATATGCGTGGAATGTTACAAATATCTCTTAAACTATAGAAGAAAATGAGTCGAGACTTTCACTTTGTATTTGTCTTAAGTTTTTCTTTCAAATTCTCCATTTTTGGGGTTAGTACTGAATGAATGATAACTTTATTTAAACACGGTTAAAAACATCAGTCTAATATAGAAAATAAATTAAAAATTCTCAAAAACTGTTTTACATATTTGCCGTGTGGGAGTACTGATCAGAAAACCATCTATGGGAACTTCTCTTAAAGAAACCTAAGGAATTTGATGTACGTATTTCCTCAGGAAGATTGTTCCATAGAAGAGCGCCACTGTAACTAAAGCTACGCTTCAGGTTATCAGTTCTTGGTTTTGGGAGCATTAATTTTTTGGCGTTGCGAAAATAGTAATTCGGTGTTCTTGGGGCAAACAAATTACAGAGATAAGCTGGGGCGAGATTATTGATGAACTTGTACATTTACAAGGCCGAAAATTTTTGGCACGGATCGGATGAAACAATTAATTACGCGTACCAAAAAAATTGGTTCGGCACGGATAGATTTAGTCGTGTAAACGACTTTGCCCCATCCGTGCCGGATCAAAATTTCACCCGTGCTCGGACCATGTCGAGAGGTAGTCCGAGCACGGATAAAACTGGTACGCGATCCTGAAAATCTAGCCCAGCTCGGACAAAGTGTGCAGTGTAAACGATTAGCCGTGCCGAGCTAACTTTTCTCTGATGAGCTTTCGTGCCTTTGGTCAGCACCAATGTGGGAGAGCATGTACAGATGAGCTTTTTCGTTAGTTCAATATAAACCAAAAGTTCAATAAACACGACAGTAGTTCAATGACCACACGTTAGTTCATTGATGAACAACATGCAGCTGCGGGGGAAATAGCCACAAATACGTTAGAATTTTTTCATATAAATGTGTAGCATAAGTGGTAAATACTTTTTCGTTAGTTCAGTGTGTTCAATAACCACACAATAATTCAATAACCGCACCAGTATTCAATGACCACCCATTTGTTCCTTGTGCGTAGACTACATGCAGCTGTGGGAATTCTAAGAACTTTTCGTCCGCCATGTTTTTACAGAGGAAGCAGCATGCGCACTAGGCAAGAATCGAGTACGCTGGCCGAGATGTTGAGCCTTTTACCCGTAACAAATCATAATTTCACATCGCTTAGCACGGTAGAAAA
>CALNXK010000024.1:412500-440000 GCA_942486035.1 Porites lobata | reverse complement strand
GTTCCGAAAATTCTAGATCTCAAATCGTCTTCTGAACAGATATTTTTCAAAAATTGTCGCTGGGTGCCCCTGATTATTTTGAAAAGCATCAAGTGAATTAATAATCTTGGTCGTGTTGTAGCCCGCGTGTACCTTTAGTTACCACCGATTTTTGCTAAATTCAAAATCATCTTAGCCGGCTAAAAGGACACTAATGGAAAAATGACTATGTGTCCATTTCTTGCCATTTTATTAGCAACAGTGAGAATATCACTTGGTAGAGAGGATGCAGTCGACTTCGGAAAAGCAACACTGGAAGTGGAAGATACTAATTTCAAAGAAAACACGAGTTATCGTATAAGGAGAATATTTCCTGGTAAAAGATGCGCTCACGTGGAAAAAGTACTTCCAGAATTTCCTACACGAAAATCCTTCTTAAGCTTTTGAAACCCATTAAAATCTCGGCAACATCTGCAGGACGGATTTTTAAGAAATGGCTCACGAAATCAATCCCTCAAACCTGAGCCGCTTTATCACAAAGCTTTAAAAGGAAAAGACATCAATATCGCCATCATCGGAGGTTCAAATGCTGCAGGAGGGAATCTTGAGCAAGATGAAAAGAATATAAAAGGAATTTTTTATAACTTGTTTGCTACATCTTGGAACGCGACAATGGGGAATTGGACAGGGTCTCATGCGATAGTACATAACGTAGCAATAAGCAGTTTGAGAAGCTATTTATTTGCATTTTGCTATAAAACATTTTTACCCGTGGGAGTGGATGTTGATTTGTTTGTAGTGGAATAATCAGTAAATCATGAACCAGTCTGTAAGCCTGCCCCACTGGAGACACTAATCATGCAGATCCTTAATCACATGCCAGGCTAAAATATTGGGTCTTTGTCAATATTTTGTGTCCGGCTTAGGAAAAGACCGGCACATCAGTAAAGAACTTAAAAACCCAGATTATTGTACGGATCTTGAAGATTATCAGGGACAGCTTGACGTTGCAGATAGGTATACAATCGTAGCTTTCTGTGTAAAAGATCTGTTATGTAAAAGGACAACTGACGAAGGTTATGAAGTTGACGGGGAAATCGCAGAGGTCAGTCGAGTGATTGCTTTAAACCTGTATCACCGGGAGCATTGACGCATGCGCAGGTTGGACTCTTGATGATCAATTACTTTAGAGATGTTTTTGTCTTCAACTTTACGGAAAACAAGCTTGGCGATAAAGGGGATTTTGATCACGAAGTGCGGTCCTCTTTGCTACCCGCTGCTATTTACAAAGTAGGTGATAGGGAGACATAGATCAATCCACAATGTTGGATAGCGCTGACACCTAACGCTTGCAATACTGAGCATGCGCAACACCCAAACCTAGACATGTGCATTGAAGAAAACAGAGGCTTTCTTTCCTACAATTCGTTCGTTGAAACACCACCGCCTCAGTGCAACGGCATGTTGAGAAAAAATCTTTAGCGAGGATGGTGAAGTAAAGACAGTAACATGGAATTCAGAATCTGTATCGGGTCATGTTACTTGTAGATCTGTGATCATTATTTAGCGAGTAGCTCAGCGCATTGGTGGTCAGGCCCTTATTTGGTTGGATAACGATGAAGAAAAGGAGATAAAAGTAGATAACATACGTAATCAAATTTCATCTTTTCACAGTTGTACGTCGCGTTCGTCCCAGAACATGTTGCGACAAAATATTGTTTTCTCATACTCACAGAGATATCAGTTTCTTTTTCTTGATTAATTGATTATTTTTCGTTTTTCTTTTGTTATTTTAACACCATTTATTTTATTTTTTCATGCAGGGATGTTCATTAATGTTCGTACTTTTTACGATCAGTGATAGGTTCTTTATTATCGGCAGATTCTTGTCGGCCCACCTGACTAAAATGAAAATGAAGTGATTTAATAAAACTGAACATTAATAAATAAAACCTTTAAAATTGTTTCCAAGTCTTTTAGGTCCCACGAGGTTTTTTCAGTCTTCATAGACAGCATTGCAACTCAAACCATCAAGCGAGGGATACAATAAAGTCCGGTGCGTCAGCTGCCTCGAAGCCAGCAGCTTAGCATGCTCCGGTTTTTTGGGGCGAGCCTACCGTCCCTGCGCTTTGACGGCAAACAAGGCCGGCCTCTCAAGTCACTTTTGGCAAGAAGCATAGCGGTAAACAAACTGAGGGGAAAATAATGTAATCACTTTTAAACGGAGCAGGCTATTCTGTATAACTAGTTTTGTTAAGTTTCATTTAAACGGTTCACAAGTCTGAAAGTGACAACGTAGAAAAGAAAGATTTTGACCGGAAAGAAAGGACCCCCTAGATGTCAGCGCCTTCGATACACTGGGAACTGAATGATAATCACAATCATCAAGGCTTGCTGTCGGAAAATGTCTAGGGACGTCCCTATTATTCCTATCTGAGCGGTATGGGCCATAAGTTAATACATTTCTTGTAATTCTTGAAATGAATTGATTTATCAGTGTTTTTCGTTTGTGGTCCACGAAGCAAGAGACAAAGCCTCGCGAAAGCTAAACGGTGGTCAAACGAGAAAACGGTGGGGGAGGGGGCGAGGGGATACAAGCAGAGAGAATAGGTCAGAATGAACTCTGTTCAGTCTCTGCAGTGGTCTGTCTCTCGCTCCCTAGCCTGAGATCATGCCCTCTCCCTATTATCCCTTTATGTCCCTCACGGGAAGAGACTACTTTACTTTTTTTCCCTCTCGAGCCAAAGAAGCAAAGAAGCAAAAAAAAAAAAATAAAAATATAAAAATAACGCCTGATCTCAGGTTACTCGCTCCCTCTCTCACTGTTTCCTCCTTTGACCTCTTAATTTATCCCCTACGAAGCACAAACGAGAAATACATAAACAAAAACAAACAAACAAACAAAGCAAAACAAAATACTTGGAGTGGACTTGTCCTCAGTCTTCCCCGGCTTCCCAGGTTACAGTCCACACGGAACGCACAGCACGTTCAGTGCCTATCCTTTGCCATCTATCTCCGTGCGCAAAATTTGTCATCAAAAAAGGTTAGTGTAGGCCATTTTTGTGCGTAATCGATTGTATTTATTATTGCTAGTAACGCTTTCATATTACTGTTAGTTTATATGGGCCAATAAATATCTTTCAAGGACATCTAAAATTATCAGCATGTCATGCCTTGAAAAATAACATAGCATACGTACAGTATACTGACTGGGTAAAAAAGTGCGATAATTATAAAGTGATATGCCTTTGATCGACGAGTTTTATAGATTAATTAGAGAAAAAGAAATCACTCAGAAAAAGCTAGAAAAATCTTTTTTATATTCTAAAAGTGTGATAATGAAGAGCTTCATACAACTTTTCGGACAGTTCGATCCAAAATTATACCGTAGCATGACCCCAGCATGACCCAGCTGTTTTATTATCTGATGCACATGACTGTCACGTTGATGGTAAATCTCCATTTTGGTTTTAACAGTACGGAATAACCTATTTCTCTGTAACACTGCACACCGTCACACAAGGAGAGACAGCTGTCACGTATTGCGTGACGGTAATCAAGGGATTCTGAATTTTATTCTATTTTTAGCATAATGTCTCATACAGTAATACCGTGATGGCTAAGCCAATCAAAACTCTAGAATTGCATTATCCAATGATCCATTTTTTATATAATATTATTTTTACAAAAATATTGATGAAATCATTTTTCTATTGTAAGCTTTCAGAATGATTTCAATGTGGAGAACAGGCTTGGCATATTTGCGATTGTCGAATACCCTCACAGGAGTCCAACATCGTGGCTTGGGAACAGCATCTTTCCTTCTTAACAAGTTGCTGATGAAAAGTGTTGAACATTCACCAGAACAGAAAATGGTGAGCATCACGTGGCAGAATGGGACTTCAAACAGATATCCTTACATCTACCTACGAGACAATTGCCAGTGCACAGAATGCTTCTTTGAAGAATCCAGTCAACGCCTTCTTGATATTGTAAAGGATGTGGACGTTAATGTTAAACCGAATAAAGTTGAGATTAGCGATGACCAAACTAAACTGTCAATCATTTGGCCTGATGGTCATATCAGTCTTCTTGATGCTGAGTGGCTCTTTCAAAAGCGTCTTTCAGAAGAAACCGAATCAGAAACTAAGAGCTGTGAAGGGGTGACAACAAGGAAAGTTACCCTTTGGGGTAGTGAATTCAAAGATCATGTCCCTCATATGAAATTTGAGGACATTCTGAATGATGAGGAAGTACAATTTAACTGGCTGAACAGTTTATATAGATATGGCATTGCTCTTGTGACTGACACGCCTGTGCAAGAAGGGCAACTAGAAAAACTGGGCAATCTTGTGGGTTACTTGAGAATGACAGCTTATGGGTAAGCAAGGTTTATGATCTCACAGTGTATTATATTTCAGTCTTGAATTTTAGAAGGACTCCTTGAAAAATACTTGAATTTTTTCACAAGTTCTTGAATTTAGTCCTCAGAGTTTCCAGTACTGAGGATGTGGTAGAAAAGTGGATACAAAAAATACCATTTTCATTTGGTTCAAAAACTGGAAGAAGGAAGCTGTCATCCTGGGATTAGGGCTGAACTGCAAAACCTGGGCAACCCTAACCCTGAGTGAGCTGTCATGTCTAATAGAAATGGACTGGGAAAGGTGGATCCGGGAGGTTCTTGGGGGCTTGTGTACTCTACCATCCCCCTCTTACTCAGATTCATTCCCCCCTTCTTACCCTTAATTTACTTCCCCTCCTTACCCCAGATACAGCTTCTGCATCTTATTCCAGATACACCTTTTTGTTCTTGTCCAACTTAGGTACACTTCCCTTTCTTAATTAACCCAACAACACTTCCCTTTCCTACTTCACATACTCTTGCCCCTTCTTACCCTACCCTGCCTTAATTCTTACCCCCCAAACACATTCCCCTTCTTACACCAGATATACTTTTCCATTCTTACCCCAGATACACTGCAAACTTATTTACCCCTGCAGATCCATTTCCTTTTCTTACCTAGATAAACTCCCCCATTCTTAATACCTCAGAGATGCTTCCCAGTCCTTTTCTTTTATACACCACTCCTTCTTCAGGGGTACCCAATGACGGTTTCCTCCTAAATACATTGAAAACTCTTTTTAGGCTATGTAGAGCACTTTTAGATCTCTAGAAATGCATTCTAAGCAGCACTATAAAAAGTGTATCATGTTTGGTCATCCTAGGGGTTAATACTTGAGTCTTTTCGAAATTGTTACAAGGGCTTCAGTATTATTTTCCCGAAAATTTTAGATGCATTTAACGTTTTACGAAAGTGAGAATTTTTCTTATTCCTCCCTCAATCACATTTTTGAACCCCAAAATTTTAGGTTTCCTCTTTTTACAAAAATTAGCCTGATATGGAGAGTAAACTGTGAGAGATTAAACTTCAGAAAATCATAGGGTTTTTACTAGTTAGATAATAAGCTTCGAAAAGTGTACCTGAATAGAATGGTCATCTGGAAATTTTTAGTCGTCCTTGAGCAATAGAAAATTCTAGGCAGTATTTGCTTCCCCCAACAGATAATTCACAGAAAACATTGGTTGGGTCCCCTGCTTCTTAACCCAGATCCAATGTTCCCTTCTTCAGACCCCAAATATGCTTTCCCATTTTTACCCGGGGGGTACTTTTGGGTTAATGTTTGCTGGGCATGTGCCACTAGCCTCTCAGAGCCCCAACCCCATTATAGTCTATTTTTTGGCCAATTATAGACCCTGTCTCAGTCACTTTTTGGAAAATGTAATTTTCGTGATCCCAACTTAGTCACTTTCTATTTATGCATCTACCTTATCAATGTGGTTTCAAGTGGTGGAATGAAATGCGGTCAATGCGAACTTATTGTTAAATTTAATAAACAAAAACTTTCTGATTTTTTAACCGAGAATCTTCCCATTTTGAATCCCTACTTACCCCCAAAAATCCGAAAATTTGTAACCCCATCCTAGTAACTCTATTGAAAATGCGACCCCATTATAGTCACTCCAGTCGTGAAAATGTGACCCCATCCAGCATCTCATCCCTATGAGCCTCTTGTAAGGGAGTACCCCCCCCCGGATTTTTACCCAAGATACACTCCTAGTTAGATGTCCCTTTCTTTCTTCAGATACACTTCCCCGGCCCCTTCTTAACCCAAATACCTCTCCCCTTATTACCCTAGGTCTATGTTCCCCTTGTTACCCCAGATATACTCCCCTTCCTTACCCCTGATAATCTTTCCATTCCTTAACCCAAATATCAGTTCCTTGCCTCAAATACAAACTTTGTATCTTAATTTCTAAGGACAGATCCAACCCAATAAAAAATCCTAGATCCATTTGTGCCTTGTCGTTGTTCAGAAATCCCTGATTGGTTTTGTGAAATTAATTTTTGCTGTTTTTCTTTTCCCAAGAAAGACAATCTTGGTTTCTACACGTCTGAAGGCTAATAGTGTTGCATACACAAGCCATACTTTGCCTCTTCACTCAGATCTACCTTACTATGAATGCAAACCAGGGGTAAGCTATAGAGAGCATTAGACTATAACAACGCCCTAGCTGTTTGGGTGGCATCAGAGCAAATGATAACAAATGACATAAAGATGGGTTTATTAGCTGGAGCATTGACATGGATATTAATCACATTATTATTAATATTAAATGAGAGACAGAGATGTGGCTTGCTCCTGAAGTAATACTATCATTGTATAATAGTGTTATTTTAATTATAGTATATCCTTTTTGCACACGTGCTACTTTTGAAGGGAGGCTAAATTTTAAGAGGGATTGCAACTGTCATGTCGTGCACCTCATTAAGTTCACTTTGCGGCAGGATTAGCTCAGTTGGTAGAGCGCTTGACTGCAGAGCAGAAGGTCGTGGGGTCTCAAATCCTGGGGCCGGACCAATACTTATGGTCTTAAAACAACTGAGAAATGAAGGTACTCACTTTGCCCTGCAAAGGGATAGACCTTCACGTGGCTGGGATGACCACTAAAAATGGCACTCCAAATAGTGTCCCCAATTAGCACTTTCATGCTAAATACCTTGACACTCAAATAAAGAGCATTTTTTTTAAACATGCAGATTCAACTCCTCTTTTGCTGGGAGCAAATTCCAACCAAAGGGGGTGCAAACACACTGGTGGACTCATTTCATGTGGCTCAGCAACTAAAGAAAGAAGATCCTCATGCTTACAATCTTCTTACCAAAACTCATGTTCTTTTCCGCCATAGTGGAGCAGATATACTTGGTGAATATGACTTTGAAGGAGCAAGGCCGTTGCTTGAGTAAGTTGGCTATTTCAAACATTTCAATTTGCATTTTAAAAAAGTTGAGAAAATACCTGCCTTCAGCCATTGGTTGTGCAGGTATACCTGTGGTAGACAAGAGACAGGACTGATGTACATTGTACCCCAATGAAAATTAAGGCTTTCACAGCTAGTACTTGAAAAGTCCTGTAAGAAGGTGGAAAAGAAGGAGTGCTTACCCCCCTCTGACGGGCACTTGAGGGAAGTTTGATGCTGTGGGTAGGTGTGCTGCCGAGGCCTTCAAACCCTGCCCCTGTTTGAAACAAATATTGCTCACTGCCCTTCACCAACCTTCATACTTTTTTTAAGACTTCCGGTCTGAAAATACACCCTGTTCAAGACGCTAAATAGTGAAATTGTATAACCTCTTTAAGGCTCCAGACTCTTAAAACCATGCCATACCCTGTTCGGTGGCACATACCCATATAGGCCAAATAAGGGAGTTAAGCCTCCCCTCCTTGGCCTACCCCCTGTAAGAGAGAGTTGTGGCATGTTAACTAAACCAATCAATTCACCTCTTTAGGGTCGATCACCATGGCAGGTTATTGCGCTGCAATCATAATGAGGGAACAAGGCAGTGTTTTCTGGGCGTGCCAGCAAATAAAACTCAAGAGATGTATGAAGCTTACTACTCGTTAACCAAACGGCTGAAAGATCCAAAAAACATGTTTGTTCACAAGTTGTCTCCGGGGGAGATAGTGGTGTTTGATAATGATCGTGTCCTCCATGGACGCACAGGTTACACTCTGACAGAGAATGTAGGTAGATGTTTGGAATCAGCTTATATTGATTGGGACGTGGCGAGATCCAAGTTGAATGTACTGGGTAAGAAACTGAACAAGGGTCCAGTGGCAAGAATGGACAGCACCCTCAGTGTAACACACCCATGGACTGCAGCGTAACTCTGTCACTCTTAATAGCACCCCAGAGGGTACTCCCTATAAAGGAGCTGTTTATAAAGTGCTGGGTATTGACACTAGGGAGTTTAGTGCTTAGAACTCAGAGGTGCACGGAGCTTTCTTTTTTTTTTTTTTTGGGGGGAAAGAAGTATACAAAGGGTGGTCGGACTCCCTGGAAATCTTGAGTGTTGGTGATCTACCTCTTCTTTAAGAAGACATTATGTTAATTTGCGTTTGTAGCAGCACTGTAGGAAAAAGAAAAAAGAAAAAAAAGAGGTTTTTCCAAGTAAAACATAATTTTATTTTGATTTGTATTAGTCAAGAGCATTGTGTGTTTTGTTCAATGCAAAGAAGTGGAGAGAAAATCAATACATTGGTAATCCTGTTCAACATATTTAGATTTTGTAATAAATATTACATCCAGTAAATCTAGTATTAACTAGCTACAAATATCATAAATACCTTAAAATATATAATGACAATTTTAAATTATCCCTCTGGTAGACCTTTGCTAGCAGTCTTTTAGCTTGTTCCAGACATTCAGATAGTGAACGCTTGGAACAGGCTAGTGGTCTCTTGATTTAATTATTGTATTTTAATCTAGTATGCGGTTGTCACCTCACAATGGGTTTTTTACCCTATTTACTGCTTCTGTTTTGTATACAATCAACTCTCTCTTGTGACACACAACACTACAAGAAGGACGTCTCTCTGAAAAAGACACCTAAAGTTGGTTCCTGCCATTTTGTAGACATTTTCTTGAACTATTTTCAAGACAAACACCTAGAGTTGGTCCCTGCCATGTTTCAATCTTTATTGGGTGAACATATGTGGAGAGGTGCCTGTATAACTTATTGCTTGTCAATATTGTGTTTATGTTATTTACTGAAGAACAAACACAAATTTTAAAATTTTGATTTTATCTTTTTCATACAATAAAAATAAAACAAAATACTGCATATTTTGCTTTTTGTCTTTCTTATGAAATAAAAACAACAGTGACATTATTTCTCAGGCATGGATGTAAATCCTAATCTTCAACACTCAGTTTTTTTGTTTAATTCTGAGTATTAGAGATCTCAAAACTGACAGATTTTCTTCCCCTGTGGAAGAGGGGGTACTCAGAGGCAACAGCAAGAGGACATGCAGACAAAACCATACCATACTGAACCAGGCTATGCCATGAAGATATCATTGTTTTAGGTCAATTCTGTTCTGAAGTCATTACTTAGTGCCTTAACTTACTCACAAAATACTCATGTAGCCTGTGTACAGACGCCCCCTCCCCTCAGTGAAAAAAATGGAAAAGGGGAGGGGGTGTCTGTACACACTAATCATAATGATTTTTGGAGTGATTTTTGCAGGCATGTCAAAACATGAAAAAGTTGGCCCAACTTCTTCAAGCTTTAATCCATGTCAATCTTTGCCATCTGTCGCAACATACAACAGGAAACCATTTCAATGCATAAATATAGTCTTAAACTATAAAAATGGACCACTATTTTTTGAATTCAACAGATGAGAAAATAGTTTTAGTTTTATTGGAAAGATAGCATGGCATAGTACCTTTAAATGCTGGTTCTTATAAAAATACCTAAGGGTCAAAACATTTTTCAAAGCAATGTTGGTTTTCCCATCTACTGCTAACAAAGGAGAAGAAAAGAGATAAATAAAGGAATTTAGTTTATCCCCTCAGCTCTGAGAAAATATTATTCCCTAAATGCATCATTGCAGCATTGCAAAGAAAAATTGCAGATAGAGTCACTAATTCCACACCCACCTTAACTTATAAAGTTTATCTGCATTCTAGTGGTCTACTCAACATTTTGACCCTTTAAGTCCCAAATTATATCCACAAACAAATTCTCCAAACTGGTCTCCATACATTTCGTTAAAGAATGAGTTGAGAGAATTTGTTCAAAGATCAAGGCATTTTCTCTTTGGTAATCATTTTGTGAATTCTCATAACCATATCTCTTGACAATGTACGGATATTGTCGGGAGAAAATTGATGTTAGTCACTATTGGGACTTAAAGGGTTAAATGAGGAGGCTCTGCCCTTAGGTCCAACTGCATACCCTTTTATACACCATTCTTGACAGACAAGGTACCTCTTTTTATACCTTCTTACAAAAAAGGCAATGTCCCCTTCTCAAACTATGGAGTTATTGATCCTCCTGAGTTTTTACCTTCATCAAGTATAAGAGCAGCTAAAAACTAATATTTTATTTGTAAAATTCTCACTTTGAAAGGGTTCTTCCTTTTTTATATCTATTAGAAGGTTTTAATTCTTATTTTTGATGGCATGACAGTGAAAACTAGCAATAACTACTGACAGTAAGTGTTCTTGTCATTTTTGTTGCATTTAATAAATATTACATTGGATGCAGCCATAAGGTGCATCACTTTGAACTATTTTAGTTTAAGGCCCTTTGTTTAGGTATTTAAAATACCTAAATGACAAATTCCCCTACCCTTGTCATAGAGTGTATCCTCCAGGGATCTTCTTGCATAAGCACAGCTTATGTCACTAATAAACAAGATAAATAAGATCATTTGTGTTACCGTGTTGTGTCCATGTTGTGAATAAGGAGCATGAGCAACAATGGAGGCAATGCCTGTGAAAATGTCACTTAAAATTCAGCTGTTTCAAACTTCAATTCGTCAAATGTGGGCAAATTTTTTGGGAGTTGAAATCTACAGGACTGTATCTCAGTTCAGAAAAAGAAAGAGGAAGTCATTGTCTGGCATTCATGTCCTCCACAAGACGTGGCGTTAAGCAATTTCATGTTGTGGTCATGCAACAGTGGTAAAGAAATGTAAAAAAAGCATGGTGCACGTGCAATGTTGTTGTTGTTTTGCTGATCTAAACCTATTGCTATTGTCGCATTCTTGATGCTGTCTCCGTCGTCTTTGGAGTTGAAAATAAAACATGAAATAAGTTAAGACTCTATTTGGATCTTCTTTAAGTCGTGATTAGGCAGTTCTAGAGCTGACACCTGGAGTGGCCACATTCCCCCAATAATGCCTGCCTGTATAGCGACTCCTGTTGCCACTGCAAGCTCAGGGTCTATAGATACATTTGGAGCCTTTCCATTGAAATATTCCTTAATGAGTTGCCGCACTCTAGGAACCCTTGTGGACCCACCAACTAATACCACTTCATCAACATAATCCTTCCGAAGTTCAACTTCGCTCAATACTCTTTCAATGGGTTGTAGAACTTTTTGAAACAAATCTTCATTTAACTTTTCAAAAGTTAATCTTGAAACCTTCTCCTCGAATATCGCAAGTTTCTTCCCTTGATTCAGGGAAGGTAGGGGTAATCGGACTATGACCCAGTCCTGTGATGTCAAGTTGACTTTAGTTGATTCAACTTCTTGCCTCAGACGCTGGATGTCTTCAGCATTTGTCAGGTCTTGTCCAAATCTCTCTTTTATCACTGCCATTAAATAAGACATAAGTCTGACATTGAAATCTTGCCCTCCCAGTCTATTATTACCAGCCATAGCCATGGTAACAAACATTCCACCTTGGATATTCAGTAGGGAAACATCTAATGTACCACCGCCTAGATCCACTACCATAACATTGGCGACTCCTGCCTTCTTATGAAGGCCATAAGCCATGGCTGCCGCTGTTGGTTCGTTTATAACACGGACAACGTTGATCCCAGCGAGAGAAGCAGCCTTAACAGTGGCATTTCTCTGGGCCATGTTGAATTCAGCAGGAACCGACATAACCGCTTGGTTAACAGATCTACTGATATTTTTCTCAACTGTCCTTTTCAATTCCCTTAATATAGCAGCTCCGATCTCTTCAGGTGATACTAAAGTCTGGTTTCCATGGCTTTCGATCACGAACTTAGGATCGTCTTTTTCATCAGAAGTGATCTTGAACTGGTACAGTGAAGACAGTTTTCGTAAATCATCTTTCGAGAACTTCTTCCCAATGAAACGTTTTGCGTCATAAATAGTTGATCTAGGATTCAATTCAGCTTGAGCCAAGGCTCTGCTACCAACTAACACTCCATTATCGGTAAAGGCTACAACGCTGGGAATAACTTTGCTGCCGTTCTTGTTGGCCAGGATGTCAACATGGCCGGTTACAGCTTGATAAACACCAACACAGGAAAACGTCGTCCCTAGGTCTATTCCCATAATTTTTGGTTTTGGCGGAGGAAGACGACTTTGAGCTATATATCCGGCAACAACAAGAGCAAAAATCCCACCGAGAACGACACCCAAAGAAGAACTCATCTTTGATCTTCCAGTCAAATTTTTGTAGCGAGACTCACCGGAAGAGAAAACTCTTGTGACACGTACATGCGTACTGTGGGCTGCGCAGACTAAAACAACACACGTTTCCTATTAAAGGGACAAGTGGGTAGATTCACTTCCACTTCCTCAGAAACAAAAATAACAGGGCCTTAAACGCCTAACTCCTGACTACAGCTAACCCTTTAAAACCTCTAATTGCATCCCAGCTACAGAAAATAATAATAGAAGAAATAAATAAATAAACAGAAGCAAAAAAGTGGCTTGACATGAAAAATCGGAATCTGGGATGGGGGTGACATGCCCCGGGAAAAAGCGGGTGGCGGGATGCGGGATTGCGAAACCCTTTTAAGGTGATTCCCTATTAAAAGAACCTAACATAGATTGTAGATGAAACTTGGTACACTGATGTAACAAGTCAAGAAGATGATAAAAAGGTAATAAAAAGTGGGGGTCACCGTGCTCGTTTTGACGTCACAATGTCGACAAATACGGCTATTTTGGACCCTTTGACAAAAACCGCGCGCAGCCCAAAACTAGACAAAAAGGAAAGATTTTTTCAATGATGCATATGGTATCGCACAGAATTTGACTTTAATGTATTGTTTATCCACTAGACTACGAGTAGTCCCTCATTTTTCCTCAAGGATAGCAGAGCGAGCGAAACGCGAGCGCGCGTGAAAATCACCCCACGCGAGAAAAGGCGACACGCGGCGGGGAGAGAGAAACATGAGGGACCCTCATTTTTCTCTCTCCCCGCCGCGTGTAGCCTTTTCTCGCGTGGGGTGATTTTCACGCGCGCTCGCGTTTCGCTCCCTCTACTATCCCTGAGGAAAAATGGGGGACTACTCGTACTCTATTTATCCACTTACGTACTAGAAAAATGCCTTTTAATACCCTTGTTTTTACTTTACGCTCCAAAGTAGAATTAAATTGGACACGCGCTATTCGACACGTGATAGCTCAATCCGTACAATTTAGTAAACTAGCCAAAAAACTGAACATAGATTTGTGCCAATTTTTTTCTCACCGAAAGGAAGCACTGTCCTTATTAAAATCATGAAATAAAAAATGGGGGTCACCGTACTCGTTTTTGCGGTAGAGCTGCAGAAAGTGCGTACCAAATGTATTTTCCTTGATTTTTGAGAGAGGACTGGGGCGAGTTTCAAAAATAGAATGTATGCGAAAGGGGGAAGAAAGTATTAAAAAATCCGTTTTTACAGAATTTACATCGCGATATCACATTTAGGACACAAAGTGATAAAGAAAGCGTTTAAATGAAAATCAATGTGAATAAGCACAAATTAAACATCCACTATCGAGGTTCTCCGTGAGGAAGTCGAACTCAGCATCACGCGTACTGCTTACGTTATGCACATTCCCACCACATTGAGTCTCACCTAGGCAAGAAACAACCGCAAGCAAAAATTGCAATAGCGTTTCTCTTCGGTCAGCTTCATTTTAGTAATGTTACTTCACATGCTCTTTTTTACGGAGGCCATCTTGTTATGCGCAGTAAGAGATGCGCAGTGCAAAACCAGGGAATCACCTTAAGTCTCTTTAACCTGTAGAAAACACTATTAGTTATAAAGAGTTTTTCTCAATCTTCCTGCTTCCTACAACAAGTGATGAAAATATTTAGGCCTAGCCTGAATTTTTAGACATTCCTTAATCGGTTAATAGAGTCGCATGCTCCTCTCAGCTAATTATGCGACTCGAATGGATATCTGAATTTAGGCTAATTTAGGCCGTCAAATAAATGTAACAATTCAGTCAGTAGCATATATGCTTCTGGATTAATCAATAGGTGCGTTCACACTGGACGTCTTCCTCAAGGCTCTCCATGGGGAAATAGCTTGGGTTAACTTGGGTTTGGTTTGCCCTGGGTTTTGATCACTTTCATGTTTGCGGTCACACAGCAATAAATTGCCCGACGGGAAGAAAAAACTTGAACCCGATTTCGCGGTAAATATCAAATCGTTGTAATCATTGGTAGCTGAACCTAAATCGTGAACGGTTTCGACCATTTTTACCATTTTAATAAAATATCAACATCAACTTAGCCTGGCAAGAGCGATACATCTCTTAATTCAAGTAGAGCCAAATCGAAGACGTCGACTTCATTCATTTATAAGAAAGGCAAGACTTGATTTTTCACCTTGGGGAAATCGGTCGCACACAAATAGTTGCTTTCCCATGGGCAACAGCCATTTGCCAACGGGTAAAATCACCAGTGTGACCGCACCTAATGACAATGATTATTGAACCAGAAGGCGAAGGGATTTTCCTGACGCAGTGGAAGATGTTCGAAAAACAATTCAGTTTTGTTTTACACGTACTTATTTATATATACCTCGACTAAATCGGCTTGTATTGACACGACCGGTAACCCGAGAAAACAGCTCAGCCTGTAATCCCCTTCTTCCCTTTTTCTTTAAGACTAGAGACAAGCTTTTTCCCCCTTTGCTCATCCACCGACTTTCCTTTTCAGCAAAAAAAAAAAAGAAAGAAAAACCGCCTGATTGCAGGTTAAAGTTTCGGGACCCATTTGACTGGCCCTAACGCATGCTCCAAGTGTAAACTTGTTGACTGTAAACTTATTGTACTTACTGTACAATACAATAACTTTTTTTAAGAGGGAAACGTAATAATCTTTTACCGTTTTCCAACTTATGGCCTTAAATGCCGGAACTTGCTTCAATTATTAGTCAGTTAAAGTATGTTACGTTTTAGTTTGTTAAATGGATGACATCTGCTCAGGTTCACGAACGAAACGCTTTAACGCTACGATCAAGGGTAGAAAAATAAACTGGTTTGAAAGTTATTATTAATGACAGTTGGCAAATGGCAAAAATTCGAAAAACGGAAATGAAAACCAGTACGTGATGTGAAAAGTTCAAAAATTAAATCAAAGAAAAAAAGAGACTGAGAAATGACGATCAGATTGCAAGGGTATCACTTAAGGTAGTCTTGCCTTCCTCGATAAGACCGGACACCAAAGATGCTAAAAATTTCTGGGGCGTACATCGCCTCATTCATTTTTTTTGCATGAGTATAGGAAGTTATACGAGAAAGTTATTATAAATCAGTCGTTTATTTACCCACGTAGCGTCTAGTGGGCTAATTTTCTTTTAATCTCCCGAACGCGCTAGCCTGCGAGCAAGAGCAGGGGCACAGTAGAGGAGAGCGGTATTAAGGGTGAGGTAGGGGGACGGGGGTGGGGGGGGTCCGTTGAGTTTCCTTCGGAAAAAAAAAATTGGATTTAATTCTTCCGAAATGGCTAAAAAATGTGTCTATCAGTCATAAAGTAGAACGAAGTTTTATCTATTTTGTACACTACAGTTTGTGAAAATCATACAGTTATCGACCTTGTACGTTCTCAGAATCTGATTGTCTTTTGCCACTTTGAAAAAATTTATATATGGATATCGTTGCTCTTCGCTTCGATCACTTCATGACATCATTATCAATGGTGAAGGTTTTTTCGCCAAGTTTTGTTTCCTTGTTTGTCTTCTTTTTCCTTGCCTATACTGACCTTTTTTTTTTAAGTACGTACTTGCGTACGTACGTAAAGCAGGTCCGCCACTGGATTCTTGTCTACTAAACACGTTTTAAAATCCCTCGATTAAAAAGCCAATTCGTCGTGATGTGAATAAATCAAAGAAAAAAGGAAAAAAAATTGTGGTAATAACTCTTATTGTTTTCGATTCCAAGTGTTCTAATGAAGGCTTCTTTTGATCTTTCAATCGATAAACGACCAGGCCCTAAATTGTCCAAAGGTGGATATAACGTTTGAAGTTACTCCTTTCAGTGGATAACACAAATAGTTTCACGCCTTAATACTTCTCCGCTGCCGATTGAATAGTGATTTATTCGGTGGATATCATTATCTAATGTTTGAACAACCGGAGGCATAACTGCTAGTTTTATATCGAATGATCTCCTTAATTTAAGGGAAACGTCCAAGTCCAGTGAATATCAAATATAAACACTTTAAAATTACGAACCCCTTGTCAAATCACTGTCAAAAAAGAACATTAGAACTCAGCTTTCAATCCAATATTTTGACTGTCTCTCAAAAAACTCCGGTCGTTTTTAAAACAAAATGAACTGAGAACTACCAAAGAAATAAATATTTTTCTACAGATTCAAGTTAGAAATACGTGGCCATTTAAATTGATCGTTGGGGCGAAATTAAACAGTAACGAAATTAGTTTTGTGTCACAGGCATATCTCCTTATGACTGTTGTAAAGCTTGCTCTGAATTTCATCTCCTGTGCTGCAGTCACGCTTTCAACTGATATAGGACAAAGACTTTAAAATTATGGCACGAATTACACTCCTAGCGGTGATTTGGTTAGCAGCATGAGCAAACTTTAAAATATTGTAAGCTGCACCCTCAGACGACACAAGTGCCCTCAGAAATACGATACATATCTGGCGCTATTTATAGACATTGGCACCAACTTTCTCAGCTGTCTTCGCCCCATCAATGCCGTTCATTTCCTTCCGTGCCTATGTTGTATTTAAAAGGAAACTAACCTTTAATAGCAAAATGACAACTTACGTTTGTTTGCTTTTCTTTTAAAATTTCAAACATACGATGAGAGTTTTATTAGGTAAAAGCAAACGATGCTTTCAACATATTCGTGGAGATGGTCAATAATAACAGTTAAAGGCTAAACTAATGTCTAAAACCTTTTACTTCAAGTTACCAAACCGGGAACACCGCGTCGCATTGCTCGTGAAAGTGCACTAATGAAGTATAATAGCTATAGCTTTAAACGCCGACCATGTTTTCTACATTAATCCATTGGTTTGTTTTCTTCAAAACATTGTCCAACGTTTTACACTCAACTTTCACCACAGGTAAGTTCTACAATTCCTCGCCAGTAAAGGCAGGCTTATGACTTATCTGATATGTGTTTCACAGTCATTTTTGCAGAGGTGCAGTTTAATGATCAATGGAAAAACATGGATTGGCATGAAGCAGTCCCATTTATGACATGATTGTGTTTTTGTGGTTTTAATTGTACAAATCTCTCTTGAGCTAAATGTAATGGTAACCAGTTTGCAAGTCTGGCATTGGCTATTCATTTAAGGCTTTCTTGTTTTTTCTTTTTCATAGAGTTAAACTCTGAATTTCGCCAAGATATTTTCTCACAAGACGATTATCATTATTTGAATGTTCCTGTGGTTGGATCATTCACAGTGGACAACACCTTTGAATGTACGTTAAAGTGTCTCAGAAATCCTTGTTGCTTTTCTGTTAACCTGGCCGCCTACAGAGGAGCTAATGGAAAGATATGGTGCGAGTTATTGTCCTCTGAAAAGCACAGCAACCCCGAGAAGTATAAAAGAAACCAAACCTCGCATCACTTAAGTACCATCCTAGAGGTATAGAATTATCATTATCAATATTATTATTATTCATTGTCATTGTCATGATCATTATCATCGTCATCGTCATCAGCATCATCATTATCGTTATCGCTATCGCAGGAGCCCATAACCCGGAGTGAGCAACTCCCATACTAGGCCTATGTCACGGCGTTTTTACGGACCAGTTTATTATTAGACACGTTTTAGGGCACTTTTTCCCTGTGAAAACAGAATCTCCACCATGTCTATGAGCGCATTCGAAGTATAAGGTATCAAAAAGTAAAACTAAATGTCATTAAAAGGCAAAAAATATCCTTTTAGGTCTGCAGGTTTTGCTGACTGGTTTGTGGAATTTAAGAGATATTCAAAATTGGTTGTTGTAGTAGTAATCAAAGCGGAGCTCCATGAGTAAGAAAATTTGCTTAGCTATGCATTCAAGAAATTTTGGTTCTGACAAAATCGTCCGTACGATGCGTACGTACGTCCACCCGTTCATGTAAGCAGGGGTGAAATTTTGCATTTCAAGCACCCGGGCGTTTCTATAAAATGTGTAACTAGGAAGTGTCTGGACGTTTCACGTTGTAGTCGTGCAAAACAAAGGCAAAGATATGTACCAAAAACGTCTGCTACACATTACATTTTCGTTGCCGTCGCCGCTCAGCATTACACGATTTTATGTCTTGTTTGAGTAAACTATAAATATTAACGACAGCTTCGCTTTTAGCCCTGGCTAAATCTCATAGGCGTACGGGCAATTTTCGGCCAGGGGAGGGGGGGGGGGAGGTGCAGTAGACCATTTGCCCAAAAAATTCTTGCAAATTGCCCAAATTTTTACAAAACAGTCGAAAAGAAACAAGGGCCATACGATGCAACAACATAGGCCCGCGTACTATAATACGAAAGTGCCTCAATACTGGTTTTCAGGGTCAATATATACCTGCCAAGTTTGAGCACAAACTATACGTTGCCATAAACAAACATTTGGAAAAATTGCCACCACAGTTGTATTAGACAAAGATGAAAATTTGTCATGATCAGGGTTCCAATGACACCGGAGTTGTCATAGCAACAAAATGACGCCATTACCAATTATACTCGCAGCATTATTTCTCATTATGAAGGTCTATGAAATCGTTCTCGGGAGCTTCCTCCAATAGTCGCCTCCATGTTTGTGAAGTTAAAACGGAATCTGTAAGAGCGTTATCGGGATATTTTGGGATAAAGTTTTTATCGTTAGAAAATACAGTAAAACAAGGAAAATCTTGATGTTTAGCCGTTATCTGTAGAAAACGAAGCGCTTTTGACATGCCATTTCACCTCATAGTAGCTTCAATCTTTTTAAAAATGTGTGTGTTATTTCTATAGGTAATACCATGATTTGATTAGTATGTATCATGGCGCGCTTGTTAGCGGTCTACTTTAACAAATTAGTGAATAATTTGAACCACTTGATAGATTTTTTTTTAAAATTAAGATTCTTCTCGTAATTCAAAGTGAGAATTAGTCAACCACTTCTTCACTTTCAGATCAATCGCTGATGCTATCTGCCATACACTGTTCTACGAGCGGAGATGATATTAAAAAGTTAGGCGGAAGTTTATTCTAATCAATTCACGATTGGTAATAGCGCATGGCAGTACAGTGCCCAACGATAAAAAAAACCTTCCCTTATAAACAGAAACTCATCACGTGCTTGGCAACCACTGTCTCGTGTGAATGTAACTTGATTATTACGCCGACTTCAGGTTAAAATAGAAAATATTTATCTCTTCAAAATGCTAATAAGGGACCGGTCATTATTTATCGCCTGGGGGGGGTCGGAGTATTTTTGTTGTCACATCGGAGCATTTACCTGATCCCCCCGTAGAGTATCTAGTTTTTTAAAGATCCCCCCTTATTGGTAGTGGAAAGTTTCATGATCCCCCCCCCTTTCTCCCAGCCACCGCCAAATAACTTTTTGAATATGCAAGTGATATCTTTAATAGTGGTACTTACGTCTCATGGACCTTGAACAACAACGGTAGATATTTGCTCGTCAGATACGAACTGAATTGTCGCGGAAGTGCCAATCTCAGGCTGTTCATCCAAATCCACGAAAACATAGTCATCGTCGCTCTCTGCCTCTTCGCTTTCGGATTCTTCATCCTCGGATTCCACGTCATCTTCATCACTCGACAGTTCTTCTGTTATCACAGTCTCTTTATTCTGTCGGTAATAGTGACATCGAATGGCCTTAACTTTGTCAAGTTTCCGACCCACAGTCGTCAAACCATGCTTGTTGAGATACAGGTCTAGTTCTCTTACCCGCAACTTTTCAACTTTGCCACCCTCGATGAGGTTATCCCATTGAAAGTCCTTGTACGTTCGTTCGGCCTCTTGCCTTCTTCGCTCCTCAGCTGCTCTTGTTCTCATGTCCTTTCGGATCTCAATATCCTTCAAATGATTAACATATGCAATGACGTGCTTCTCTTCCACATTATATTTTGAGCAGGAGCTCTTCATGGTATCCTGATCGTTTCTGATACTGTCAGAATGTTCTTCGTACAGATATTTAATACATTTTCTTGGAAGGTAATCATCTGGTGTCCTGCCCGTCGATTCCGTCTGATAGATATCCATGAAATGTCCAGGATTGTTTGAGTCTGGTACAGGTTGCGGAATTCTTTCCGTTTCTGGACCGACCCATCTATTGTTAGAACACCAAGAACAGAGATTGGAACTTTCTTCTCTTGACTCTTTACAGGCATCACGACAGAATTCCATAAAAAGTTCTCCACGAATATAGTGGTCTTCCATAAACGATTCGATCTTTCGGAAGTATGCTGCACCGGGCGCTTGCTCTTTGTTTCGTTCTGATGCACCCCGATAGTTGTCGAGGTAAACAGAATTGAAAAAGAATAATTCATCAGGGGACTCGCTTACGTCAGCGAGCAGCAATTCTCCTAGAAAAACTTACCTCAGAAGAGGTAGCTAAAGAGGTTTTCGATTCACTCGAAAAGAATACTTACAAATGTGTCTCAAGTATTAATGGAGGATTCACTGCGAGATTTATCAAGCGTCTCCACCTGGATCCTCTGCTATGGCTTTTGGAAAGAGGCGTGTTTGAAACAGAGCTGGCACGCAATTTGAAAGTGGTAGTGGCCAGAATGAACGAAGAGAATAGCAGTAATGGTGCTGAAAGAGGGTCAAGTTCGGGCGAGGATTCCGATGAATCTGACGTGGAGACTGTGCAAGAGCCAGAGGAGAGGGCTGCCGAAGATTCTGACACGGAAGCGGAACAAGATACAGCCTCACCAAAATAAACACTTTTTTATTTGTTGTTTTCATTCGGCCGCGTATTAAAATAATGAACGTTTATGATTTTAGATTACGATTCTCTATAAAACAAACTGAAACGTCATGAAACAATTTTGAGCAATTGTAAGTATTCCATTCTCAAAATCTTGATTACCTTTCTTATTTCAATAGATCGTGCCTGATTAACAACGTGTATGTTAGACTACGATAGTGATACTTTTTTTACAAAATGGAGGGTCTGTAAAAGGGTTTGGGTTTTGTGTCTGGGCTAGAATAAAGTTTATATAATACAAAATACAACTGAACGTGGTCTTGAATATATGGTTGGGGGTTTAGAGTCCTAGCGGCAAATCCTACCAAAGTATTTACAAATGCACTCACCCGGGGTCCCGGCGCGACCTAAAATTCCTTTTTTTTTTCGTCTGATCCCCCCCAGCCCCCCTCACCCCCCCGGCCCGTACGGCTATGTAATTATAATTTAAAATACTAATGGTGATGTTGCTACTTTCAGACCTCAGGTACTCACTCGACATGTTGCAACGGACATACTTGTGCGCACAATTCCAGACATCTCAACTGCCCTTGTAATGAGGAAATTATTGGAGCATCTTTCCAAACTAGAGGTAACCAAACAGGGGTTGACTGAAACTAAAAAAGTGCCCTTGTCTTAGTATGAATATAGGACAATAACACTAGCAGGACTATTAGTGAATTTGATCATTTTTTTCAGCGATCAAGTCATGTCAAGATTGGTATCTCTATAACTCAGACGAGTAGGTAACTTCTGTTTTTCCAAAAAAGTCTTTTTTTATTCGAGTTGGTTTTAAACGACATCAACCCTTTAGTACTAGACAAGGTTGTGAAACTGTTTTTTATGTAAATAGCGAAAACCTGCATGCTTTGACACCCTTAGGGTATGCTCTAGTGTCCGCCTTATACAGGTTTCACTGCAGTTATTAACCAAAAAGTGTCTTCTTCGACTAGGACAAGCAAAACACAGATGATTACAATTACCTTTGACTCAAAGCCAACATCCGTGTTCTGTCACATGGGAGATTTTGGATGTGGGGATGGAGGATGGACACCGGTCATGAAGATGGACGGCAACAAGGTAAGGAGTAGCCTGTGTAAGGCTCTGAGGTAGTAGGGACATCAGAGCTTGCCTCTGTATGGGTGTTTCTGACGAAATCGAACGCGAAGATCGCCATTGGTTGCGCTGAGCTTACTAGTAGCGTTACCACACAAAAAAATGCTTAATATGCGACGATTTCGTGCTTGCCTGAAGAAACGACGATTTGATGGAAATTGCGCGACAAAATCGACTTCTGCAGGTATCCATGCAGAGACTCACATCACCGAAGTAAAACAGGCAAAGCGTTCTTATTCTGCATTCAGTCCAGTTCAGTTCAGTTCATTTTTATTTAGCCAAAATATAATACAATACAGGTATTATACACATAGAAATTGTAAGTTGTCAAGGGAGCCTAGAAGAAATTAAACCAGAAGGCTTATGAAGCCTGGGCTCCCCAGTCACAAAGAAATAAGTATAATGAAATTCGCTGAGTGATACGTTGAAAAAGGAACTAGACAGAGACTGAGTTAAGTTATGAATTCAGTAAAAAAATAAAGAAAAACGTTCTTATTCTGGATAGGTAGGGATATAAGGAGGGGGCATCGCGAGTGTAATGTTGTATACATTAGTAATTTATGGTTCAATTAATTTGACGGCCAAGTACTTGTTTCTCTCACAGCAAACTTTTGAATACAATTCCTCTCTCTGGAGCAACAAAGAAACCTATAACCTTGACGGAGGGAAGACTGGGTTTGACTCACAGGAAACCAAACTTCCCTCCTACTGGAACACATCCTTCTCCAAGATCTGCCTCGGTATGAAGATCGGTCAGCAACCGGTCAAGTTTATTGTCATCAACAAGCAGGCCAACTCCTTGTACTCTCTGATCGCTGATGGGCATTACAACGCCACCTCACTGGGTCGTGACACGTGGAAGTCACTGATGGGCTCTGATGCCTCCTTGCAGGACAAATGTAACAAGGAAGGGTTCAATGCTGCTTGTAGTAAATGGGAAACTTCCAAAGCCAGGATCGGTATCATTAGTAACAACGGAGATAGTTGCGGGTCCTGTAACTCTAGAATTGGGTTTGGTACTGGAGGAGATCCTGATAAAACCAACTCATGTGGAAACGAAGCTGTTGATTCTCCAGACAATGGTGATAAACATATTAAGGCCATGGGATATATTTTGGTGCAGTGAAAGGAAACTGATCTAGGTTAATTTTTTTTTGTGCCAAAGACGCTAAACGAAATCTATCTTAAGGGGCCGGTCGTTTATTACCTGAAGGAGGGAGCAGGGGGGGGGGGTCATTTTCCTGGACGTTCATTTTAAAATACTTGATTTTTAGGGGTTCATTTTCCATTGAGAGAGCTTTTAATATCTGGGGGTCATTTTAATAGATTTCATGAAAGTATTGAAAAGGCATTTAAGAGCGTGAATCATAATTGAATGTATAAGCCGTGAATAGTATAGGCACGCCGATCTCATAAACACGACTGTAGATAAATTATGTGCAGGTGAACGTCATCACGATTTGCAGCCAAAATCAGTGTTTCGTAATTTCCACAGCAATCGGGTGCATCGGGTTAAGGGAGGGAGGATCACTTTCACGATATGTAAAATTCACGAGGGGTCATTTTTAAAAAGCTGTGATGCATAAAGGATTCGGTTTGAAAATCTTCTAAGCCTTTTTCTACTTCTCAAAATGGCGGCTCCCCACACCTTACAAGTAATAAACGACCAGCCCTTAAATTAACTCTAGATCCTGTTAATTTTTTTTGTAGATGAACAGCAAGTTATTTCTAGATGGAATTAATGTAAACCATTATGCATAAGAAATAAAAGGTACACTAGAAAACCACGATAAAAATCATTAACTAAGTTTCTCCATTGCTCCTCATAGTCTATAGGCACAACATTTCATTTTGAGATTGTATGTCACCAAGTGGGCTGGAAAAGTTTTCAAACAGGGATAGTCTGGTTCCAGAGGAGGCTGAATCGGGCTTGCACCACGCAGTGAGGTAAAAATTAGACAGGTAACTTTAAGGCTGATACGGTTGCTGCACGGATGCGTAGACAATGTGCGAAGAACACGTTTGATGTGTGAGGTGATAAGCTGTGATAAGAGAGCAAAGGCAGACCTCGCATCAGTGAAACATTTCCGACATTTTTTTTTGAACAGGAATATGGGTTGTTATTGTTGTTGTTTTTTTTTTGGAGAGAGAAGGATGAATGACGTCAGCTCACGGACACCTCCGAGAAAAGGGCGATTAATTGAACTGAGACAAGATCATCATTATCCAGCCATCATTATCTTACCAGTTTTTTTTTTAAGAGCCTGGGTTAGTGTCAGCCTAGTCCTGAGGCGTTCTCTTTTGATCCGTTCTCCGTGCGAAGTCTCGGTGACATCACAGCTTAAGGTAGAGTCCAGGAATGACCGAGCGGAAAACGCCTGGGGACTAGGCTGGGTTAGAGTTTTGTCCTGGATTTAAACTGGGCCTCCTTGTGAGTAAGTCTGAGCCTGTGAACTGGCCGAGCAGTGGTTGCAGGCATGCATATCAATGAGATGACTTTTTTGGTTCAAAACAAACGGTGAGGACAAGGACATGCGTGCAGACATACAGACACGGGCAACGTTGTTCCCAGCGAGAGAAGCAGCCCTAACAGTGGCATTTCTCTGGGCCATGTTGACTTCAGCAGGAACCGACATAAACGCTTGGTTAACAGATCTACTGATATTTTTCTCAACTGTCCTTTTCAATTCCCTTATTATAGTAGCACCAAGAGAGGATAAAGGGGACAGAGAAGGCATCCCCCATACACACCCTATTGCATAGGTAATTCGTCTCGAGTTATTTTTAGAATCGGGATAAAGTTGCCTCGCACGCTGCGTGGATGTTTCTTGGAGGTTTCGCGTGACTAAACGCCGTGCAAAACATGTCGGGCGAAAGGCAATGAAAGCGTAAAGAGATCGAGAGCATTCCTGAATATTGAAGCGAAATGAGTCGGCGCTCACCTGGGAAAAGGGAATCGCTGGACTCTTTGACAACCTGTGAAATCAGTTTAACTCGAAGTTGTCGTAGCCTCAGTTCTTTAATAAAATGAGGAATTTCGCCAGTCTATTGAAACCTGTCGTTTGTACAATAAAGCAAGTAGGACGCCAAATGTTTTATTTGTTAAATAATAAAAGACTAATAAAAGAATAAATATCAAACCAGAAATTGCTTTCTTCAAACTGTAAATTATAAAAGATCCTGAGAGAATATTCAGTGTGTTAAGGAACTCCCTGCTGTACTGTTAGCTCTATACAAGAGAGGAAAGGCGATTCCCATTTAATTTCCGTTTCGCTGACACAGCTTTAGCAGAAATCTCTCTGTAGTCGTTTTCGTCGACAAAACGAATAGCAATATCGCTCTCCGCGTTTTCCGTCATTTTGTTCTGCGTCAATTCGTGACGGACGCGTGGCTCTGAGCGTGGGTCACCCACGCGGAACACATTCGCGCTATGTGATTGGCTGTTGTCTAATCCCCCTTGAGATCTGTGGTGTTAAAAATAACTCGAGACGAATTACCTATGGAATAGGGTGTGTATGGGGGATGCCTTCTCTGTCCCCTTTATCCTCTCTTGGTAGCACCGATCTCTTCAGGTGATACTAAAGTCTGGTTTCCATGGCTTTCGATCACGAACTTAGAATTGTCCTTTTCATCAAAGTGACCCTGAACTGGTAGAGTGTAGACAGTTTTCGTAAATCATCTTTCGAGAACTTCTTCCCAGTAAAACGTTTTGCGTCATAAATAGTTGATCTAGGTTTCAATTCAGCTTGAGCCAAGGCTCTGTTACCAACTAATACTCCATTATCGGTAAAGGCTACAACGCTGGGAATAACTTTGCTGCCGTTCTTGTTGGCCAGGATGTCAACATGGCCTGTTACAGCTTGATAAACAGCAACACAGGAAAACGTCTTCCCTAGGACTATTCCCATAATTTTTTGGTTTTGGCGGAGGAAGACGACTTTGAGCTATATATCCGAAAAACGACACCCAAAAAAGAATTCATCTTTGATCTTGCAGTCAAATAATTTCTGTAGTGAGACTCCCTGGAAGAGAAAACTCTTGCGACACGTACATGCGTATTGTGGACTGCACAGACTAAAATATGTTTTCTTAGGGACGAGTGAGACTGTCGATGAGAATTGTCGACGAGTGGGTAGATCCACTCCCACTTCCTCAAAACAAAAATAACAGAGCCATAAAAGGCTAACTCCTGACTACAGGTAACCCTTTATAAAACCTCTAATTGCATCCCACTCGTGGAAGCAAAAAAGTAACTTGACATGAAAAAGAAGGATTTTGGAATCGGGATCCGGGATCAGGATGACATGCCTGAGGAGAAAGCGGGTGGCGGGATGCAGGCTTGGTCTCTCTAACCTGTAGAAACACTACCATTGAATGAGATTAGTAATAAAGATTTCTTCTCAATCTTTCTGCTTCTACAAGAAGTGGTGAAGTTATTTTTGTTTAGGCCTAGCCTGAATTTCAGACATGCCGCATACTCCTCTCAGCTGAGAGAGCGACTCGAATGAGTATCTGAAGTTCAGGCTAATTTAGGCAGTCAAATACACGTAACATTCAGTCAGAAGCGTATATGTTTCTGAATTAACCAACAGGTGTGGTGACACTGGACGTCTTTCCGCCCCAAAAGACCACTTAAACAAAAACGTTGCCATTGCATCCGATCTGTGCTCACCTACAATCCAGCTTTTCCATACCTTAACAAGATCATCACGAAACACCTGCCCATGCTTCAATCTTCAAACGGATGCAAAGAAGCTTTTTATGAACGCCCCTTTATCGCATACAGACGCCCCCGAAACCTACGTGACCTCCTTGTAAAGGGAAACAAACAAAGACATCTACTTCAAAGACACCTTCCATAAAGAAATGCAACTCCATCAGATGCAAAACCTGTCCCTTCATTAAGAAAATATCATCATGTACATTCAGAAACACTGGCCAAACTTAGCTCATCAAGCAGACGATCACATGTGCATCTAAAAATCTCATTTACATGATCCAATGTCGTAAATGTAAAAATACCCCAAACACACCAGTGGAATACATCAAACAGACTAAACGAGACTAAAGAGACAGATTTGGTGAACACCGCAGAGCGATGCAAAACAAAACTGACGACACAGTACCACTGACAGCATTTTAATCAACCTGGACACCAACTTAAAGACATTGAACTTATCCCACTCGAACTTAGA
>CALNXK010000024.1:380000-407500 GCA_942486035.1 Porites lobata | reverse complement strand
CTAGGAAGCGTCTGGAAGTTTCACGTTGTAGTCGTGCAAAACAACGGCAAAGAAATGTACCCAAAAAGTGTGCTACACATTACGTTTTCGTTGCCGTCGCCGCTTCGAATTATACGATTTTATGTCTTGTTTGAGTAAACTATAAAAAAAAAAAAAAAAAATTATAAATATCAACAACAGCTTCGCTGTTAGCCTTGGCTAAATCTTTACATTATAAAATACTAATGGTGATGTTGCTACTTTCAGACCTCAGGGACTCACTGGAAATGTTACAACGGAGATACTTGTGCACAAAATTCCAGACATCTCAACTGCCTTTGTAAGGAGGGTTTTATTGGAGCATCTTGCCAAATAGGTAACAAAACAAACGTTGCTCTTGTCTTAGCTTGAATATAGGACAATAAACACTAGCAGAACTTCTAGTGAATTTGATCATTTTTTTCAGCGATCAAGTCATGTCAAGACTGGTATGACTATGACCATAACCAAGACAAGTGAGTTACTTCTTTTCTTCATAAAAGTCTTTTTTTTTTATTCGAGTTGGTTTTAAAAGAAACCAACGCTTTAGTACTAGACAAGGTTGTGAAACTGCTTTTTTTATGTAAACAGTGAAAAACCTGCTAGTGTCCGCCTTATACAGGTTTCACTGTAGTTGTTAACTAAAAAGTGTCTTCTTTGACTAGGACAAACAAAACTCAGATGATTACAATTATCTTTGACTCAAAGCCAACATCCGTTCTCTGTCACATGGGAGATTTTGGATGTGGGGATGGAGGATGGACACCGGTCATGAAGATGGACGGCAATAAGGTACGAAGTAGCCTGTGTCAGGCTCTTAGATAGTAGGGATATCAGAGCCTCTGTATGGGTGTTTCCGACGAAATCGAACGTGAAGATCGCCATTGGTTGCGCTGAGCTTACTAGTAGCGTTACCACGCAAAAAAAATGCTCAATATACGACTATTTAGTGCTCCCCTGAGAAAAAACGACGATTTGATAGAAAACGCGGGACAAAATCGACGTCTGCAGGTATCCACGCAGAGACTCACATCACCAAAGTAAAACAGGCCAAGCGTTCTTATTCTGCGTTCAGTTCATTTTTATTTAGCCAAAATATAATACAATACAAGAATACACATAGAAATTGTAAGTTGGCAAGGGAGCCCAGAAGAAACCAGAAGGCTTATGAAGCCTGGGCTCCCCAGTCACAAAGAAAAATGCATAACGAAATTCGCTGAGCGATACGTTGAAAAAGGAACTAGACAGAGACTGAGTTAAGTTATGAATTTAGTAACAAGATATAGGAAAATGTTCTTAACTCTGGATTGGTAGGAATATAAGGAGGGGGCATCGCAAATGTAATGTTGTACACATCAGTAATTTATCGTTCAATTAATTTGACGGCCAAGTACTTGTTTCTCTCACAGCAAACTTTTGAATACAATTCCTCTCTCTGGAGCAACAAAGAAACCTTTAACCTTGACGGAGGGAACACTGGGTTTGACTCGCAGGAGACCAAACTTCCCTCCTACTGGAACACATCCTTCTCCAAGATCTGCCTCGGTATGAAGATCGGTCAGCAGATCAGGTTTATTGTCATCAACAAGCAGGCGAACTCCTTGTACTCTCTGATCGCTGATGGGCAATACCGCGCCACCTCACTGGGTCGTGACATGTGGAAGTCACTGATCGGTTCTGATGCTTCCTTACAGCACAACTGTAACAAGGAAGGATTCAATGCTGTTAGTAGTAAATATCGTCAATATTCCAAAACCAGGATCGGTATCATTAGTAACAACGAAAATCATTGCAAGTCCTGTAACTCTAGAATTGGGTTTGGTACTGAAGGAAATCCTGATAAAACCAACTCATGTGGAAACCAAGCTTATAATTATTCTCCAGATAATGGTTATAAACATATTAAGGCAATGGGATATATTTTGGTGCAGTGAAAGGAAACTGATCTGGGCTAATTTACTTTTGTTGCCATGAGAAAACTATTTTAAGGGGCTGGTCGTTGATCACCTGTGAGGGAGGGGGGAGGGCGACCATTCTACCTCGCATTTGCATACAATCGGAGGTCACGCGAGATAGCAAGTATGCGATATCCGAGCTCAGTGCAAGTTTGGTGTCCGAGCGAGTCAGTTGTGTAACTTATAGAGAGAGGTTCTTTACGGATTTTTACTGCGTTTCCGACGTTATTCTGACCGACCGTTCCTGATGTCGCAGATAGGCGAACACGAGGCGCTCAACAACGACCCGCTATCGGATGAAGTTCTGGACGAAGGAGAATTACTCAAAGATTCTGGAGAAGATAAAAATATGGCGGCCGAGCCTGGCACAAGCGGCGCGAACGTTTCGCTGTCCGCTGCCGACTTTAAGAGTCTTTCCCTGGCAATATTAAATGTGTCAAAAAGACTCGATAAATTGGAGGAAAAGCCTTCTACGACGGGTAAAGGCCCTGGCAAACGACCGAGCCAGGAACATCAAAATGCCGTTCCCGCCAAAAAGCCCGCCAAAGAATGCTCGAGCTCCTCGAGCGAGCAAAATACCTCGGATAACGAGGATGTTCAAACACTCATGACTAAAGTTGCCGGCGATGTTGACGATCTCGGTAACGGGGACGAAGATGAAACGCTTACAGAACTACAGAAAGAGTACGAGTCTGAAGACTCTATCGGGAAGAACATTCAAAACCCACAATTTGCCAAGCTCCTTGGCAAGATGTTTCGCAATCGTTTGCCAGACAAAGTCCTTAAAGAGAAGCTCGAGCGACAAGCTCGACCGGAAAACTGTGAAACTGTAAAACCCACACGTGTCAACCCGGGTATTTGGCGAAAACTTCGTGAGCACACGCAAAAGAGGGACTTACAACTGTACAAGATGCAGCAAGCCCTCGTTAAGGGTATAATCCCGGTCGCCCGGTTGACAGACCTGACCATGTCAGAAAAGCATGGGTTAGACAAAGAGGGCATGCAGCTGATCAAGCAATTTGGGCTTGATGCCCTGTCACTACTAACGCATGTAAACTATGAACTAAACATGCAGAGAAAACAGCTCATGAAACCTGACATTGGCAAAGACTACGCCGCCCTTTGCTCACCTCATGTACCATTCACAGACCTGCTTTTTGGTGACGACCTCCAAAAGCAGTTGAAGGACATAGGTGATGTAAACAAGATTGGTGCAAAGGTACAAAACCATAGAGGATCTCAGAGGAATCCTTCTGGTTACAACAGCAGCAATACAAACAGACACACTTTTTCTCAACGGAATCCAAAAAACTCCAAAGGCCAAACATTCAGACCTTGGCGTCACAAGGAGACTCCAAAGATGAACCCAAACAAGAGGTCATCACAGTAGCTCATGGTCTTAACACGGTAAATTCTGCTGTACAAAATTTTGTTGCTGGTAACATAGCTCATCACTTTTCTGAGTGGAGGTCTATTACCTCAGACCCAAGCATCCTTGAGATTGTATCGGGCTATCTTATCGATTTTGAACGGTTACCATACCAAACATATGTGCCCTATATAAAATTTTCTAAAGGTGATGAACACATTATTGCAGTAGAGGTTCAAAAACTTCTTGATAAAGGTGTTTTGAGCAAGACAACACACTGCAATGGAGAATTCATCTCTTCGGTCTTTACAAGACCAAAGAAAGATGGGTCTCATAGACTCATCCTGAACCTCAAAAATCTTAATGAGTTTGTTACTTACCAGCATTTTAAAATGGAATCCCTCCAATCAGCTGCCCAACTACTTAAAAAGGACTATTGGATGGCAGTTCTAGACCTCAAGGATGCTTATTACTCTGTACCGATAAATCTCCAGCACAGAAAATACCTAAGGTTTGAATTTAACGGAACCCTTTACGAGTTTACTTGCTTGCCAAATGGCCTGGCCTCGGCCCCTAGGGTCTTCACCAAGCTTATGAAACCAGTCTATGCAACACTGAGATCCAAAGGATACCTAATAGTGGGTTACATAGACGACATATTACTAATGGCAGAAACACCAGAGCAGCTATCGCAAGTAGTTGCTGACACGGTTGCCCTACTCAGGGCACTTGGCTTCACAATCCATGATACTAAATCTGTCACGACACCCTCTCAGATAGCCAAATTTTTGGGATTCATATTGAATTCTAAGAATATGACCATCTCCATGATCCCAGAGAAGGCTGATATTGTACGATCTAAGTGTCACAGCCTTGTGCAGATACAAGGTCCTGCCCAAATCCGAGAGGTGGCCTCAGTTGTGGGTTTGATGGTATCCTCATTTGCAGGAGTGTACTATGGGCCATTATTTTATAGATCTCTAGAGAATATCAAAACTGATGCACTGCAAGCAAATGGCTGGGATCTTGAGGGGAAAGTAACACTCTCACCCCTGTGCAAACAAGACCTCCTTTGGTGGATAAATAATGTTGACCAATATCCAGAAACCATCACACCACAAATCCCACATCTAACCCTGACAACCGACAGCTCACTTACGGGCTGAGGGGCAGTGATAGAGGGTACCTCAAGTGTTGCAAGTGGTAGATGGTCATTCCAGGAATCCCAACTTCATATTAATTTCCTAGAGTTAAAAGCCATCCTTCTGGGACTGCAGTCACTCTGCAGTCACCTTACAAATTGTACCATCAAAGTGCTTTGTGACAATACAACTGCAGTCTCGTACATCCGCAGTATGGGTGGCTCTAAATCTAGGAACTGCAATGATATAACTAGGGAAATTCTCATCTGGTGCATGCAGAGGCAGCTGGCACTATCAATCTCCCACATACCAGGGAAATTAAATACAGAAGCTGATAGAGCTAGCAGAGAATCACACAACAGTAATACAGAATGGTCCCTAGACCCTACCATTTTTGACGAACTTAAACTTAAATGGGGCGATCCTGAAATAGACATGTTTGCATCAAGGCTGAACCACAAAGTGTCTCCATATGTAGCCTGGAAACCAGATCCAGGTGCAGCAGCTATTGATGCATTCACTCTGGATTGGTCCAGATATAAACTTATCTATTGTTTTCCTCCTTTCAGCCTCATAGGCAAAGTCCTTCAGTTTATCCAAGAAAGCAGAACAACAGCCATACTTGTGTACCCATACTGGCCAACCCAGGTGTGGTACCCACAGCTCCTACAGTTGATGAAATCTCCTCCAGTATCAATCAAAATGCACCGCAAAACCATTATTCTCCCACATCAACCAGAACAAGTCCACCCATTATATCCCAAACTTCAACTTCATGGATGTCTCTTATCAGGGCATCCTTAGCTGCTCAAGGCATAACGGGGGAACCTCAGGACATCATTGTGGCGTCTTGGCGAGATGGAACCCGCAAACAATACTGCACATATATTACAGCCTGGTTAAAGTACTGCTCTGATTGTAACATCAGCCAAGTCAATCCCAAGCTGCAGCAAGTCCTTGATTTCCTTACTCTGCAATCTAAACGTGTGGGATATAGTGCGGTTGCAACTGCCCGAAGTGCACTGTCAAGTTTCATTAAAGTTGATGGTGTAAAAGTGGGTGACCACCCTTGGTGTCAAGGTTTATGACTGGCCTGTTTAATCAAAAAGCCAGCCCTTCCACGCTACTCTGAGACTTGGGACCCCAAATAGTGCTTAACCACCTTAAGACATTTCCAGCTATTGATGATATGTCACTGAAACAGCTTACCCTGAAACTGGTCATGCTTATGGCCCTATTGTCTGCACAGAGAGTTCAGACTTTACAGTCCTTGTCCTTGGAAGACATGAGTACCCTACCTGGAAAGTATGTCTTTCGCATCTCTTCTGTTTTAAAACAAACAACTGCCAAAGGGGGCCAGAACAGACATTTACTACCTGTTACTTTTCATAGTTACCCCCTGGACAAACGACTGTGTATCGTGGAGCTACTTTCAGCTTATGTTAAAAGAACCGCTCCTCTCAGGAAAGAGACAAAGCAGTTGCTTATTTGCCATGCTGAGCCTCATGGACCAGCTTCAAGGGACACACTATCACGTTGGATAAAACAAACCATGAAGGATGCGGGAATTGATACTACGGTTTTCAAACCCCACAGCACTAGGGGTGCCTCTACTTCAGCAGCTAAAGCATTGAATGTTCCTGTTCAGGTTATAATGAACACTGCTGGATGGCGTTCTGATTCTACTTTTGCCAAATTCTATGATCGCCCTGTCCTCACTGCAAACAACTTTGCTGCAGCAATTCTGGGAGATAAGAAATAATATATTGTAATCTCAAATAACTCCCTTCTTTGAGCCAGTGCATATTCATACAATGCCTTATATCGATATCAGTTGTTGTTGCAGTATTTACTACTATCATGTAAGAGGCCTATTACAAATACACATTATGTTGTGTTCATTCACCATTTTTTGTTGTCTGAGTTTTCTGTGGCTTTGAGCTTTAAAATCTCACGTGACCTCCGATTGTATGCAAATGCGAGGTAGAATTGTTAATTAAACGAGACTTACCTGTAAGTCGTGGTTTGATTGAGATTCTACCGTAGCATTTGCAGGAATGAGGAGGTCACATCCCGCCCTACCCCATCCCTATTGTTGGTGACCTCTCATTCCTGCTTTGTCAAAGCCCCACAAAACCGCTTTTAAGACTGAGCTCGGATATCGCATACTTGCTATCTCGCGTGACCTCCTCATTCCTGCAAATGCTACGGTAGAATCTCAATCAAACCACGACTTACAGGTAAGTCTCGTTTAATTAACAATTTTACTGGATGTTCATTTTCAAAAATTTGATTTTTGGGGGTCATTTTCAGTTGAGAAAGCGTTTAATCCCTAGGGGTCATTTTAATCAATTTCATGAAAGTAGTAAAAAGGCAGTAAGGAGCTTGAATTAAAATTGAATGTACAAGCCGTGAATACTGTAGAAACTCACATCTTATAAAATTACTGTAGATAAATAACGCGCAGGTGAACGTCAACACGATTTGCAGCCAAAATCAGTGATTCGTAATTTCCACAGCAATCGGGTTCATCGGGTTAAGAGAGGGAGTCACTTTCGGCACGATATGTAAAATTTATGAGGGGTCATTTCTCAGTAAAAGCTGAGATCGAGGAAGGGTTCGCCGTTTGAAAATCTTCTTAGCCTTCTCATACTTCTCAAAATGGCCGCTCCCCCCCACACAGGTAATAAACGACTAGCCCTTAAGAGCCCATGACTGTAAATATCGAGAATCGCTGGCCAGGCTAAAAAAATCGAAAATTCTGATAATCTGTCTGAAAAACCCCTTTGGAGAACTGTCTTCGAAAAAAATATTTTTAACTTTCAAGAATCTATAGTTTTCGAGAAAATGAGGAGACACGAAAATAGCGGTTTTTACCTAATTAATTATGCAAAAATTAGAGTAAAAATGACCTACTTTATCGCGTCTGTACCGAGGCAAGATTCAAAGCTATAAATCAGAAATATTTTTGCTTAAAAGAATTCTATCTTTTCTTTCTATCTGTGGTATGTTTTACTCTGCGCCAGCTCATGGACACCACCGAAAAAAGGGCGATTAATTGAACTGAGACAAGATTATTTACAGCAAGCATTATCTTACCAGTTTTTTTAAGAGCCTGGGTTACTGTTAGCCTAGTCCCTAGGAGTTCTCTCTTGATCCGTTGTTTTCGCGAAGTCTCGGTGACGTCACAGCTTATAGTAGAGTCCAGGAATGACCGAGCCGAAAACGCCTGGGGACTAGGCTGGGTTAGTGTTTTGTCCTGGATTTAAACTGGGGCTCTCGCTCAGCAAGTCTGAGCCCGTAAACAAGCCGAGCAGTGGTTACAGGCATGCACACCAATGAGATGACTTTTCTGGTTCCAAACAAACGGTAAGGACACAGACATGCCTGCTGGGATGTTAAAAAATAACAAGGACAGTGTTATTTCAGGTAAATTCTGAACATGAATCTGACGATGTCTACCACGGCACAGGTTGTCGAAACGTCAGTCATTGTCAAGAACGGTACTACGATCACCCAGACGATGATTCTCAACCTACTTTTGAAAAACTTTTGAAATCGATTTTGAAATGACTCCTGGGTTCAAACCGAGACTCGATTGCCAGTCGCTGTTCGGAAAACCAGCCAAAGCTCCTCCACCGGAGACATAATCAAAACTGCAACTTTTTGTTCTTCATTATTTGGCGCGGAATTCTCTTTTTTAATGTTTTTCAGTCAGTAATAATGACTGAGTAACTGAGACAGCTTATACACCAGCTAGGTTAGTTTTGCGTGGTTATCTTGGCTCGCTACTGTATAAGTCGCTATTTATTTTTCAATCATTTTTTGTCCTTAGTGAAGCAACCTTAGCTTGTGATACAGCAAGCGGAATTTCTCAGTGCCTTGTATTCTATGCGTTAGTACTGCAAACAAACAGTCGGCTGACTCCAAAAGGACGCTAAGCCGTCTGCGAACAAACACTGTTAGGACTGAAAAAAGCATTTCCCGTTTATACATAAAGATCGAATTTGATTAGCAAAATGATATTTTAGTTGACAAATTTCTAGAGCGATTTTGCTTTAGAAGTATATCACTTGTGAAGAAGGCGGTTGTGATGCTGGTTTCCATTCCCGTACCTTTCTGCCACCTAAAATGTTTTTTTTTTTACATTCGATTGCTGCATTATTTTTTCATTCAAGTTCTCTAACTGTAATTGAAAATGTCAGGTGTCAGATGAGTTAAAATTCTTGTCTTGTATTGTCTTAAGTGTTCACAAAACACTGATTTTAACTTTTTTTAGATCTAAGAGGAGGCGTTTAATCCGGATAGGAGGCGTTTAAAAGAGACAGGGGTAAATTGCCATAAATGTTGCAAGCTCAACAAAACTAATATGCTTTCGGCAAAGATATATCTAGATATCAAGAGAGTTTGAAAAGAGCGGAATCTTCTGTCCATCAATATTGTTATGTGTAGGCTATTCTAGATATCCACATAATATCGCTGTTTCAAATCTCTACATCGATGCCAGAATCCTTGTTTAAGTTAATTGTGTTGTCATCGTTAGTGTATCCTTACGTTGAACTTGAAAACGAACAAAATGTAATGAGCAGACCATTGTTAATCAAGCAAGAAACTGAATAAATTGAATGATTTCTCTCCTTTTTGCTAATTTCTAGTATTTTGGAGTATTGTCATAGGGGGCGTGTATTAGATAGGCTGGTCTAATAGAAACTTATCATTGAAATGGGGGTGTGCCCCCCGCAGGGATTTCGCCCAGAACTGAATCAGTGCATGGAACCTAGCCTTTTCTGTGTTCCCTGTTTTTATCTCGCCTATTGTATGGAATATGTGTGAAAATCTTCATTATGAAAAGGCATATTTCGAAGAGCTACACAACGACCAAGAATACTATTGACCGACAACATACAGACCGGGGCAGCTGTAGTGTCACCTATTACTGGACCTTACTAGTCAGATAAGAGGCGTTTTGTTTGATAGTGGGCGTCTGTTAGATTATTTACGCTAACTTGCTCTATACAACAAAATCTTCTGCATTTTTGTGAAATTCCGAGTTCGCGAAGATATTTTCACGCAAGAAGATTATCATTATCTAGATGCTTGTCTATTAATCCGCTAGGTGGCTGTATTTGCAGGTGACATTATCATCAACCATTACTAATTCATCCCGAGTCATTTCAACTCATATTGTGCGCGAGCCGTCAGTGGTAACAAGCCATCTGAGGTCTAAACAGTTACGATCATTTTATTATGCTAATTCTCAGCAGACATTTTTGGGGTTCGGTGTTAATAAAGCTTTAAGGTCCAAACACATTTTTATCACTGGGATAAGTAATAATAATAATAGTAATAATAATAATAATAATAATAATAATAAAACAATAGCTTTGAGAGCGATACTGAAGAAGTTTTTAAAAAAGGCACTCGACGGAAAATGCAATTGTTAACAGAGGGTCAGAGTTATGTAAAGTCTGCACTTCTTGGATCTGCCACAATTTAGGGAAAGGTCTTTGAAGTAGAAGAAATTTTGTTGTTTCCAGGACAAAAACCAGTTTTTCAAATTATTAAACCAAAATAATGATAATTAACTTAGTTTTATTTTGCTGTTGTAAGTTAAATTTCACACTGTTAAGTATTTCTTTCTGGAAATTTTCACTAAAATGTGATTCGAACTATTTTTAGGCTAAAACCGTCAAGTTAACCCAGGCGATTTTATTCAATATGTATTCTTTATTAAGTGTCGACTACTGTTGATGTTCAGAATGTTTATTGAAATAAGCATTTGAGAGTCAACAGTAGTCGACACTTTATTTTTAATATATTGGTTATTAAGCGATATCAGGCGTCAGTTGGCTAACTATGATAATAATGGCAACGATAATATAAACATGTTTCATCTTTGTTATGCTAATCCATAGCTAATACTTTGGAATTTATTGTTTAAACGGCCCATCTTTTCCTTCAACTCAATAATTTTAGACGATCTTTTTTCGGCTAAAGTTCTGCCTGGTTTGAATTACTCATGCCAGTTGCTTTTTATAGTTACTAAAAAAAATTCTAAACAGGCTGACCTGACCATTATTTCATAAATTGCATTCATATTTTGCGAGAGCGACGTGAATATCTGTGTTTAGAAAGAGTTAACCCAGTTTGAGTTTTTTCGCATAAAATTGCATGAAAATTGCTCTTTCCTTTTCACCTGTCTGAACTTTTCTTGTGAGTTTATACACGGTGCTTGCTGGCAGTAAATTTTTCAAAATGCAGCACTAATCAGCCACGATTTCTTAGATAACGCTGTATTGTGCTTCTAAAGGATAAAAAATATTTTAAGAGACTCCTTTTCTAACCAATTTTTGCCTGCACGAGAACGACGGAGTATTCATTTAACCAAAGTATAATTCTTTGGCGCAAAATATTAATTATGTTTTATAATGGTAAAGACTATAATCTTTGTGCGTGTGCGCATACAATTTTCCGCTTTTCTCTGCCTTTCTCTTCAAGTCTGGAACTTCCGTCAAAAGATGAAATTTGAACGCATTTCACTGAGACCAATAAACAAACAAAGTTTCAGTATCAAGAGATTAAATTTGGTGTTAGAAACATAAAGGGAGACATATTTCTTGAAATAAGTTAAGTTGGGACTACTTTTCAAAGGGATTTCAACCGATTTTTCCCGCATGTGACCGCCAGTCAGTTAATGCGAGTAACGGACCTTTGATAACTGTTATACTGAACTATTTGTAAAGACTGATCAAAGCAGTTTGCCTAGTATTTTATGCTGCTGAATATTGAACTCTATTCTTACGTCCATGGACAGCTTATCATCGATACATACTCTCTCAGTTTGAAACTATCAAATTGATGATTTTCACCTGGTCAATTTTTTTGTTTGGACACCTCAGCCATTTATAAATTTCAGTCATTTAATTTTAACTATCTGGCAATGTGTATTTATGATAACGTTTTCGTGTTCAAGTGATATTTCGTAATTTTTAAGGCTGGACATTTTGAAAAATTGTTTTTTAACAAACGTTACAATTGTGGAAACTTTTCGTTAGAATATTACGTTAAGAGCAGCATTACATCAGGATATAGCTTAATTCCTTTCAGCTGCCAAATTAGACAGTGTGCATTTAGGAAAGTCTACTACAAACTTTATTTGAGAGTGACCGTCTATTAGATCATTTACGCTATCTTTGCTTTTGACAGAACACGTCACTGACAACGCACAAGTCAATCGATTCAATTGTGGTCACTTAAAAGCAAACGATGCTTTCAACATATTCGTGGAGATGGTAAATAATAACAGTTTAAAGGCTAAACTAATGTCTAAAACCTTTTACTTCAAGTTACCAAACCGGGAATACCGCCTCGCATTGCTTGTGAACGTGCGCTAATGAAGTGTAATAGCTATAGCTTTAAACTGCCGACCATGTTTTCAACATTAAGCCATTGGTTTGTTTTCTTCCAAACATTGTCCGAAGTTTTATATGTCTTAACTTTCACCAGAGGTAAGTTCTACAATTCCTCGCCAGTAAAGGCAGGCTTATGACTTATTTGATATGTATTTCACAGTCATTTTTGCAGCGGTGCAGTTTAATGATCAACAGAAAAACATGGATTGGCATGAAGCAGTCCCATTTATGACACGATTGTGTTTTTACATCTCCCTTTATTTCCTTTATAATATTAATATCAGTGGCATAGGTTGATTGTGTTTTTGAGGTTTTTATTATACAAATGTCTCTTGAGCTAAATGTAATGGTAACCAGTTTGCAAGTCGGGCATTAGCTAATCATTTAATGCTTTGTTGTTTTTTTTCTTTTTCATAGATTTAGACTCTGAATTTCGCCAAGATATTTTCTCACAAGACGATTATCATTATTTGAATGTTCCTGTGGTTGGATCATTCACAGTGGACAACGCCTTTGACTGTACGTTAAAGTGTCTTAGAAATCCTTGTTGCTTTTCTGTTAACCTGGCCGCCTACAGAGGAGCCAATGGAAAGATATGGTGCGAGTTGCTGTCCTCTGAAAAGCACAGCAACCCCGAGAAGTATAAAAGAAACCAAACCTCGCATCACTTAAGTACCATCCTAGAGGTATAGCATTATCATTATCAAATGAATGTTATTATTATTCATTGTCTTTGTCATGATCATTATCATCGTCATCGTCATCAGCATCATCATTATCGTTATCGCAGGAGGCCATAACCCGGAGTGAGCAACTTCCATAGTAGGCCTATATCACGGCGTTTTTACGGACCAGTTTATTTTTAGACACATTTTAGGGCACTTTTTCCCGTGAAAATAGAATCTCCACTGCATGTCTATTAGCGCATTCGAAGTATAAGATGTCAAAAAGTAAAACTAAATGTCATTAAAAGGCAAAAAATATCCCTTTAAGTCTGCAGGTTTTGCTGACTGGTATGTGGAATTTAAAAGATATTCAAAATTGGTTGTTTAAGTAGTAATCAAAGCGGAGCTCCATGAGTAAGAAAATTTGCTTAGCTATGCATTCAAGAAATGTAAGTTCTGACAAAATCGTCCGTACGATGCGTACGTACGTCCACCCGTTCATGAAAGCCGGGGTGAAATTTTGCATTTCAAGCACCCGCGCGTTTCGGCGGTAAATCGCATGGCCACCCGCCGGACTTTTAGAGAGAAAAAATACAACAACAACAAAGCCGATCCTTTCTTTCGACTAAATTTTAACGGTCTACATTGACGTAAAGTGGATAACAAAGAAAGAGCTAGAGCGAGAGATAAAAAAAGGAGACCAATTTCATACGAGCGGTGAGAAAATAAGAACTTCAGTCCTCTATAAAACATGTAACTAGGAAGCGTCTGGAAGTTTCACGTTGTAGTCGTGCAAAACAACGGCAAAGAAATGTACCCAAAAAGTGTGCTACACATTACGTTTTCGTTGCCGTCGCCGCTTGGAATTATACGATTTTATGTCTTGTTTGAGTAAACTATAAATATTAACAACAGCTTCGCTGTTAGCCTTGGCTAAATCTTTACATTATAAAATACTAATGGTGATGTTGCTACTTTCAGACCTCCGGGACTCACTGGAAATGTTACAACGGAGATACTTGTGCACAAAATTCCAGACATCTCAACTGCCTTTGTAAGGAGGGTTTTATTGGAGCATCTTGCCAAATAGGTAACAAAACAAACGTTGCTCTTGTCTTAGCTTGAATATAGGACAATAAACACTAGCAGAACTTCTAGTGAATTTGATCATTTTTTTCAGCGATCAAGTCATGTCAAGACTGGTATGACTATGACCATAACCCAGACAAGTGAGTTACTTCTTTTCTTCATAAAAGTCTTTTTTTTTATTCGAGTTGGTTTTAAAAGAAACCAACGCTTTAGTACTAGACAATGTTGTGAAACTGCTTTTTTTATGTAAACAGTGAAAAACCTGCTAGTGTCCGCCTTATACAGGTTTCACTGTAGTTGTTAACTAAAAAGTGTCTTCTTTGACTAGGACAAACAAAACTCAGATGATTACAATTATCTTTGACTCAAAGCCAACATCCGTTCTCTGTCACATGGGAGATTTTGGATGTGGGGATGGAGGATGGACACCGGTCATGAAGATGGACGGCAACAAGGTACGAGATAGCCTGTGTCAGCAGGCTCTTAGATAGTAGGGATATCAGAGCCTCTGTATGGGTGTTTCCGACGAAATCGAACGCGAAGATCGCCATTGGTTGCGCTGAGCTTACTAGTAGCGTTACCACACAAAAAAATGCTTAATATGCGACGATTTCGTGCTCGCCTGAAGAAACGACGATTTGATGTAAAATGCGCGACAAAATCGACTTCTGCAGGTATCCATGCAGAGACTCACATCACCGAAATAAAACAGGCAAAGCGTTCTTATTCTGCATTCAGTCCAGTTCATTTTTATTTAGCCAAAATATAATACAATACAGGTATTATACATATAGAAATTGTAACTTGTCAAGGGAGCCTAGAAGAAATTAAACCTGAAGGCTTATGAAGCCTGGGCTCCCCAGTCACAAAGAAATAAGTATAATGAAATTCGCTGAGTGATAGGTTAAAAATAGGAACTAGACAGAGACTGAGTTAAGTTATGAATTCAGTAACAAGATAAAGAAAAACGTTCTTATTCTGGATTGGTAGGAATATAAGGAGGGGGCATCGCGAGTGTGATGTTGTACACATTACTAATTTATGGTTTAATTAATTTGACGGCCAAGTACTTGTTTCTCTCACAGCAAACTTTTGAATACAATTCCTCTCTCTGGAGCAACAAAGAAACCTATAACCTTGACGGAGGGAAGACTGGGTTTCACTCACAGGAAACCAAACTTCCCTCCTACTGGAACACATCCTTCTCCAAGATCTGCCTCGGTATGAAGATCGGTCAGCAGCCGGTCAAGTTTATTGTCATCAACAAGCAGGCCAACTCCTTGTACTCTCTGATCGCTGATGGGCATTACAACGCCACCTCACTGGGTCGTGACACATGGAAGTCACTGATTGGGCAACGTTGTTCCCAGCGAGAGAAGCAGCCCTAACAGTGGCATTTCTCTGGGCCATGTTGACTTCAGCAGGAACCGACATAAACGCTTGGTTAACAGATCTACTGATATTTTTCTCAACTGTCCTTTTCAATTCCCTTATTATAGTAGCACCAAGAGAGGATAAAGGGGACAGAGAAGGCATCCCCCATACATACCCTATTCCATAGGTAATTCGTCTCGAGTTATTTTTAGAATCGGGATAAAGTTGCCTCGCACGCTGCGTGGATGTTTCTTGGAGGTTTGGCGCGACTAAACGCCGTGCAAAACATGTCGGGCGAAAGGCAATGAAAGCGTAAAGAGATCGAGAGCATTCCTGAATATTGAAGCGAAATGAGTCGGCGCTCACCTGGGAAAAGGGAATCGCTGGACTCTTTGACAACCTGTGAAATCAGTTTAACTCGAAGTTGTCGTAGCCTCAGTTCTTTAATAAAATGAGGAATTTCGCCAGTCTATTGAAACCGGTCGTTTGTACAATAAAGCAAGTAGGACGCCAAATAATATTTTTGTTAAATAATAAAAGACTAATAAAAGAATAAATGTCAAACCAGAAATTGCTTTCTTCAAACTGTAAATTATAAAAGATCCTGAGAGAATATTCAGTGTGTTAAGGAACTCCCTGCTGTACTGTTAGCTCTATACAAGAGAGGAAAGGCGATTCCCATTTAATTTCCGTTTCGCTGACACAGCTTTAGCAGAAATCTCTCTGTAGTCGTTTTCGTCGACAAAACGAATAGCAATATCGCTCTCCGCGTCTTCCGCCATTTTGTTCTGCGTCAATTCGTGACGGACGCGTGGCTCTGAGCGTGGGTCACCCACGCGGAACACATTCGCGCTATGTGATTGGCTGTTGTCTAATCCCCCTTGAGATCTGTGGTGTTAAAAATAACTCGAGACGAATTACCTATGGAATAGGGTGTGTATGGGGGATGCCTTCTCTGTCCCCTTTATCCTCTCTTGGTAGCACCGATCTCTTCAGGTGACACTAAAGTCTGGTTTCCATGGCTTTCGATCACGAACTTAGAATTGTCCTTTTCATCAAAGTGACCCTGAACTGGTAGAGTGTAGACAGTTTTCGTAAATCATCTTTCGAGAACTTCTTCCCAGTAAAACGTTTTGCGTCATAAATACTTGATCTAGGTTTCAATTCAGCTTGAGCCAAGGCTCTGTTACCAACTAATACTCCATTATCGGTAAAGGCTACAACGCTGGGAATAACTTTGCTGCCGTTCTTGTTGGCCAGGATGTCAACATCATGTGTATCAAGCCTGTTACAGCTTGATAAACAGCAACACAGGAAACCGTCTTCCCTAGGACTATTCCCATAATTGTTTGGTTTTGGCGGAGGAAGACGACTTTGAGCTATATATCCGGCAACAACAAGAGCAAAAATCCCACCGAAAACAACACCCAAAGAAGAATTCATCTTTGATCTTGCAGTCAAATAATTTCTGTAGTGAGACTCCCTGGAAGAGAAAACTCTTGCGACACGTACATGCGTATTGTGGACTGCACAGACTAAAATATGTTTTCTTAGGGACGAGTGGGACTGTCGATGAGAATTGTCGACGAGTGGGTAGATCCACTTCCACTTCCTCAAAACAAAAATAACAGAGCCGTAAAAGGCTAACTCCTGACTACAGCTAATCCTTTATAAAACCTCTAATTGCATCCCACTCGTGGAAGCAAAAAAGTAACTTGACATGAAAAACAAGGATTTTGGAATCGGGATCCGGGATCAGGGTGACATGCCTGAGGAGAAAGCGGGTGGCGGGATGCAGGCTTGGTCTCTCTAACCTGTAGAAACACTACCATTGAATGAGATTAGTAATGAAGAGTTCTTCTCAATCTGTCTGCTTCCTACAAGAAGTGATGAAGTTATTTTTGTTTAGGCCTAGCCTGAATTTCAGACATGTCGCATACTCCTCTCAGCTGAGAGAGCGACTCGAATGAGTATCTGAAGTTCAGGCTAATTTAGGCGGTCAAATACACGTAACATTCCGTCAGAAGCGTATATGTTTCTGAATTAACCAACAGGTGTGGTGACACTGGACGTCTTTCCCCCCAAAAAGACCATTTAAACAAAAACGTAGCCATTGCATCCCATCTGTGCTCACCTACAATCCAGCTTCTCCATACCTTAACAAGATCATCACGAAACACCTGCCCATGCTTCAATCTTCAAACAGATGCAAAGAAGCTTTTACTGAACGCCCCTTTATCGCATACAGACGCCCCCGAAACCTGCGTGACCTCCTTGTAAAGGGAAACAAACAAAGACATCTACTTCAAAGACACCTTCCATAAAGAAATGCAACTCCATCAGATGCAAAACCTGTCCCTTCATTAAGAAAATATCATCATGTACATTCAGAAAGACTGGCCAAACTCAGCTCATCAAGATCACATGTGCATCTAAAAATCTCATTTACATGATCCAATGTCGTTAATGTAAAAATACCCCAAACACACCAGTGGAATACATCAGACAGACTAAACGAGACTAAAGACACAGATTTGGTGAACACCGTAGAGCGATGCAAAAGGAAACTGACGACACAGTATCACTGACAGCATTTTAATCAACCTGGACACCAACTTAAAGACATCGAACTTATCCCACTCGAACTTATCAACACCAAAAGAGAATCCATATGTAGAGCCCGCGAACGTTTTTACATTGAAAAAGGCACAAACTATGCAGCCACCGTCCGGAATAAACAGAGAGGACGACCGTTAAACCATTTATGTACGTATTGATTTCATCATCATAATATTCTTTATTTCATTTTAATTTATTTTCAGTATTATTCGTATTATGATTATGATTATTATTATGATGTTTGTTTATATCTTTTTTATTTACTTCCAATATTTTTATTTTCTTATTATTTATTTTAAATTTAAATTAAATTAAATTAAATTTATATTTTTATTTATTTTTATTTTATTTTATTATATTATTTTTTTTCCAGTTACCAAACTATCTCATTTGTCCGAATTGTTTCTCATTATTGGCCCATTTAGTTTTTTACATTACCTTTGTATCAAATTTCCATCTGCTACTCGTCTGTATGTACTATTTGTAACAACTTTTCGATTCTTCATTAAATGCCCTGAAGATATATTGGGAAAACTCAAGTCGCTTTTCTCTTTGCTGTTTTGTTATTTATGTGTATATTTTTGTCTTGGATAAAACAACAGGATTTGGCTGTCGTGATTTCATATAAAAAATGTCTTCCCCAAGGCTCCCCATGGGAATATAGCTTCATGGGTTCGGTTCGCTCTGGGTTATTTGCGGTCACACTGCGATAAATTTCTCAACGGGAAGAAAAAACTTGAACCCGATTTCGCCGTAAACATCATATCGTTGTAATCATTGGAGGCTGAACGTAAATCGTGAACGATTTCGACCATTTTTACCCTTTTAATAAAACCTCAACACCAATTTAGCGTGGCAAGAGCGTTTCCAACTTATGACCTTAAATGCCGGAACTTGCTTCAATTAGTATGTTACGTTTTAGTTTATTAAAGGGATGACACCTGCTCAGGTTCACGAACGAAACGCTTTAACGGTCAAGGGTAGAAAAATAAACTGGTTTGAATGTAATAGGCCACTTCCGAAAAAACCCTCACTTTCAAAATGATGCTAGGTGCACAACCTTTCTCTTGAAAATGAGTATTATTTGAATGAGAATGAAAAATGATTTCCATATCAAAGGCTGACGGTTGAGTTTCCCTCGGAAAAAACTTGGAATTTAAGTCTTCCGAAATGACTAAGAATGTGTCTATAATTCATAAAGTAGGGCGTAGTTTTATCTATTTTGTGCACTAGTAGACTACAGTTTGTGAAAATCATACAGTTATTGACCTTGCTCGTTCTCAAAATCTGATTGTCCTTTTGCTACTTTGGAAAGTTCAAATTGTTTGGCTGAAAAAAATTTATATATGGATATCGTTGCTCTTGGCTTCGATCACTTCATGACATCATTACCAATGGTGAAGGATTTTTCGCCAAGTTTTGTTTCCTTGTTTGTTTTCTTTTTCCTTTCCTATACTGACATGTTTTTTTTCAGATACGCACTTGCGTACGTGCGCAAAGCAGGTCCACCACTGGATTCTTTTCTGCTAAACACGTTTTAAAATCCCTTGATTGAAAAGTCAATTCGTCGTGATGTGAATAAATCAAAGAAAAAAGGAAAAAAGAAAATTTTTCTTTCTGGTTATAGCTCTTATTGTTTTCGATTCCAAGTGTACTAATGAAGGCTTCTTTTGATCTTTCAGTCGATAAACAACCTGGCCCTAAGTTGTCCAAAGGTGGATATAACGTTTTAAGTTACTCTTTTCAGTGGATAACACACGTAGTTTCACGCCTTAATACTTCTCCGCTGCCGAGTGAATAGTGATTTATTCGGTGGATATCTTTATCTAATGTTTGAACAACCGGAGGCATAACCGCTAGTTTTATATCGAATGATCTTCTTAATTTAAGCGAAACGTCCAAGTCCAGTGAATATCAAACTGATAAACACTTTAAGATTATGAACCCCTTGTCAAATCACTGTAAAAACAACAACAACAAAAAAAACGTCAGAACTCAGCTTTCAGTTCAATATTTTGAGTGTCTCTCAAAAAACCCCGGTCCTTTTTAAAACAAACTGAACTGAGAACTACCAGAGAAATAAATATTTTTCTACAGATTTAAGTTAGAAATATGTGGTCATTTAAACTGATCGTTGGGACGAAATTAAGCAGTAACGAAATTAGTTTTATGTTCCAGGCATATCTCCTTATGAGTGTTGTAAAGCTTGCTATGAATTTCATCTCGGGTGTTGCAGTCACGCTTTCAATTGATATAGGACATTAAGACTTTAAAATTATGGCACGAATTACACTCCTAGCGGTGATTTTGTTAGCAGCATGAGCAAACTTTAAAAGATTGTAAGCTGCACCCTCAGACGACACAAGTGCCCTCAGAAATACGATACATATCTGGCACTATTTACAGACATTGGCACCAACTTTCTCAGCTGTCTTCGCCCCATCAATGCCGTTTATTCCCTTCCGTGCCTATGTTGTATTTAAAAGGAAACTAGCCTTTAATAGCAAAATAACAACTTACGTTTGTTTGTTTTTCTTCTAAAATTTCAAACATACGATGAGAGTTTTATTAGGTAAAAGCAAACGATGCTTTCAACATATTCGTGGAGATGGTTAATAATAACAGTTTAAAGGCTAAACTAATGCCTAAAACCTTTTACTTCAAGTTACCAAACCGGGAATACCCCCTCGCATTGCTCGTGAACGTGCGCTAATGAAGTATAATAGCTATAGCTTTAAACGCCGACCATGTTTTCTACATTAATCCATTGGTTTGTCTTCTTCCAAACTTTGCCCGAAGTTTTATATGTCTCAACTTTCACCAGAGGTAAGTTCTACAATTCCTCGCCAGTAAAGGCAGGCTTATGACTTATTTGATATGTGTTTCACAGTCATTTTTGCAGCGGTGCAGTTTAATGATCAACAGAAAAACATGGATTGGCATGAAGCGGTCCCATTTTTGACATGATTGTGTTTTGTGGCTTTTATTATACAAATGTCTCTTGAGCTAAATGTAATGGTAACCAGTTTGCAAGTCGGGCATTAGCTAATCATTTAATGCTTTGTTGTTTTTTTTCTTTTTCATAGATTTAGACCCTGAATTTCGCCAAGATATTTTCACACAAGACGATTATCATTATTTGAATGTTCCTGTGGTTGGATCATTCACAGTGGACAACGCCTTTGACTGTACGTTAAAGTGTCTTAGAAATCCTTGTTGCTTTTCTGTTAACCTGGCCGCCTACAGAGGAGCCAATGGAAAGATATGGTGCGAGTTGCTGTCCTCTGAAAAGCACAGCAACCCCGAGAAGTATAAAAGAAACCAAACCTCGCATCACTTAAGTACCATCCTAAAGGTATAGCATTATCATTATCAAATGAATGTTATTATTATTCATTGTCATTGTCATGATCATTATCATCGTCATCGTCATCAGCATCATCATTATCGTTATCGCAGGAGACCATAACCCGGAGTGAGCAACTCCCATAGTAGGCCTATGTCACGGCGGTTTTACGGACCAGTTTATTTTTAGACACATTTTAGGGCACTTTTTCCCGTGAAAATAGAATCTCCACTGCATGTCTATTAGCGCAGTCGAAGTATAAGATGTCAAAAAGTAAAACTAAATGTCATTAAAAGGCAAAAAATATCCCTTTAAGTCTGCAGGTTTTGTTGACTGGTATGTGGAATTTAAAAGATATTCAAAATTGGTTGTTTTAGTAGTAATCAAAGCGGAGCTCCATGAGTAAGAAAATTTGCTTAGCTATGCATTCAAGAAATGTAAGTTCTGACAAAATCGTCCGTACGATGCGTACGTACGTCCACCCGTTCATGAAAGCCGGGGTGAAATTTTGCATTTCAAGCACCCGCGCGTTTCGGCGGTAAATCGCATGGCCACCCGCCGGACTTTTAGAGAGAAAAAATACAACAACAACAAAGCCGATCCTTTCTTTCGACTAAATTTTAACGGTCTACATTGACGTAAAGTGGATAACAAAGAAAGAGCTAGAGCGAGAGATAAAAAAACAAAAGAGACCAATTTCATTGGAAGAAAAACGCGAAAATTTCATAGGAGCGGTGAGAAAATAAGAACGTCAGTCCTCTATAAAACATGTAACTAGGAAGTGTCTGGAAGTTTCAAGTTGTAGTCGTGCAAAACAACGGCAAAGAAATGTACCAAAAAAGCGTGCTGCACATCACGTTTTCGTTGCCGTCGCCGCTTAGCATTACTGGATTTTATGTTTTGTTTGAGTAACCTATAAATGTCAACGACAGCTTCGCTTTTAATTTAGCCCTGGCTAAATCTATATATTTTAAAATACTAATGGTGATGTTGCTACTTTCAGACCTCAGGTACTCACTGGACATGTTGCAAAGAACATACTTGTGCGCAAAATTCTAGACATCTCAACTGCCCTTGTAATGAGGGAATTATTGGAGCATCTTCCCAAACAGGTAACAAAACAAGCGTTGACTGAAACTGAAAAAGTGCCGTTGTCTTAGCTTGAATATGGAACAATAACACTAGCAGGACTACTAGTGAATTTGATCATCTTTTTCAGCGATCAAGTCATGTCAAGATTGGTATCACTATAACTCAGACGTGTAGGTAACTTCTTTTTTTCCTTAAGGATTTTTTTTCTTCGAGTTGGTTTTAAACGACACCAACGCTTTAGTACTGAACAAGGTTGTGAAACTGTTTTTTTTTTTATGTAAACAGTGAAAAACCAGCATGTTTTTGACACCCTCAGGGAATGCTCTAGTGTCCGCTTAATACAGGTTTCACTGCAGTTGTTAACCAAAACGTTTCTTCTTTGTTTAGCTCAAGCAATACTCAGGTGATTACGATTATCTTTGACTCAGAGCCAACATCTGTTCTCTGTCACATGGGAGATTTTGGATGTGGGGTTGGAGGATGGACACCGGTCATGAAGATTGATGGCAACAAGGTAAGAAGTAGCCTGTGCCAGGCTCTTAGATGGTAGGGATATCAGAGCCTCTGTACGGGTGTTTCCGAGGAAATCGAACGCGAACATCGCCATTGGTTGGGCTGAGCGTACTAGTAGCGTTACCACGCAAAAAAATGCTCAATATGCGACGATTTCGTGCTCGCCTGAAAAAGCGACCATTTGATAGAAAACGCAGGATCGACGTCGGCAGGTACTCTTGCACAGGCTCGCACCACCAAAATAAAACAGGCGAAGCGTTCTTATTCTGCGTTCGGTTCGGTTCAGTTCATTTTTATTTAGCCAAAATATAATACAATACAGGAATATATAAAGAAAAAAAAAATTGCACTTTATTTGAGTGTCAATGTATTTAGCACGGAGGTGCTAATTGGGGACACTTTATTAACGCTGTAGAAGGCCTAAATGTAATAAATGACCCTAAATGTAATAAAGTCCTAAATGTAATAACATTTTGTCCTAAATGTAATAACATTTTGTCCTAAATGTAATAAACTCTTAAGTTGCAAATTACGGTAATTACTCAAATAAGCGTCGCATTTGGGGATTTAATAAGCGCTGCGTCGCTTATTCGCGCAAATACGGTACTAAGAGGTATTGCTATGGTTTTAAGCGCCGCATTTTGGAGGAAAAAAATTAGCAAGCTTCGGTACATTTCCTTCTGCACTGTGTAACTTGACGTTTACAAAGAAATTGCTTGTAAAGAGACAAAATTAAAAAGAAAACTTGTAAGCCTTAAAAAGTTTTTCATACTTCATTTTTGTTAAAGAAATTTGCTGCAAAAACCGTGGACGAAGATCTTGTTGCTTGTCAACGTTGGATCTCTAGAGATTTAATCAGCTAATAGATTAAGAAAGTCTAAGGGCCTGTTTACATGGAGGTGGGGGACCCCAAGCAGGTGAGGTAACCCGCCTGTCCACACAATCTCTCATTTTAATTTAATCCCGTTTACATGATAGGTGGGGTGATCCGCCGCATACCTATCTGGGGTCCCCCACCTCCATGTAAACAGGCCCTAAAGACTACTACACAGCTGATAACAACGTTTATAAATAACTAAGGTAGTACGCGCGCACTCTGATTGGCCGAGAGATGTGTTTGCATGAGAGTATGCTGACGCGCGCTGACCACACAAGCACGAATTTCAAAAAGTTTTTGAGTTGAAAACTCGACAAAGTTACTTTATTTATCCATTCCCTCGTCGGATGAGACTTGGAAAATCTTTACAAATATGCTGTCAATTTTTTTTGCGCTTGAGCTGACATTTTAAGCGAGAAAAACCTCTTTTTGGAAAGCATCTTTACTGCAAAACAAGAACTGATTACATGTACATTAAGCCTCGTGTACAAGACTTCGCGACTGGTAAGAATTTCGCTTTTAAGGTGGCTGAACACAGTTTTGCGGGCGGTCAGCGGTAACTCGCGTGACCGCGCGTGTTTTTAATTAGACAAACAAACATAGCGGCGAAAAAGCAATGGTACACGGAAGACGATTTCTCAAAATCTACTCATTAAAATTTTGTGATATTTGGCAGAATTTTTACTTTTATCGTATTTTAGATAATGAAAACTTTAAAATGGAGGTTGAACAGACGAATTTCGTGACACATTTAATAATTACGATACAATTATATTATTGATTATCTAAAAGTTCGTCTGTTAAAATTTGATCAAATAAGTTTCAAATGGTAATGATTAGTTACAGTAAGCTGTGTGCAAGATTATAGGAAAATCTAATGAGCGAATTTTATGTAAACTGAACAAAAGTGAAATTTTAAGGTTGTATTCAATCGTTCATGTTGCCATGGAAACTACGAAAACGTCAAATTTTACCTGTCAATCAAAATCTTTCATTAGTATATTTTCCACCTGCCAAGTTTCAGCTTGTGAGCTCAAACCTTTCTCTTGCCATGATTTGGCAAATGACATACACTCACAAACTGCCAAAACTGTGTTCAGCCACCTTAATCAGTAATCTAAACAAAGAGTTTTTCTTTTTTCTAGGGAAAGTTATTTGCATAGTCTAATATAAACACTCGAGGGGTTGGGAGAATTCTTGACAGTTATGCAAACCCGAGACGACTTCGAGGGTTTGCATAACTGTCTCGAATTCTCCACACACAGGAAAAAAGCTTTCTGTTGCTTAAATATTGCTTTTTTAGAAAAATATTGTTACTTTTCCGTTTACAAGCAATTTATTTGTAAACGTTAAGTTTCACAGTGCATAAGGAAATGTACCGAATTTACGCAAATTAGCACCGCGGCGCTTATTAACTTTTTCTTCCAAAATGCGGCGCTTATTTGAGAGCGGAGCTTAATACCATAGTAGTACCGCTTAGTAAGGTATTTACTCGAATAAGCGCCGCGGCACTAATTAACTCCCCCCCTCCAATGCGGCGCTTATTTGAAGGCGGTGCTTATTCGAGTTATTACTGTAATTGTCAACTTGAGAGTTTATTACATTTAGGGCAAATTGTTATTACATTTAGGACAAAATGTTATTACATTTAGGGCCGTTTATTACATTTAGGCCTTCTACAAACGTCTCCTACTGGAGACGGAACCGCCATTGTAGGTGGTCATCCGAGCTACGAGAAGGTCTAGCCATTTGCAGGACAAAGGTAGTACCTTCCTTTCTCAGTTATTTTAAGACCCTGAGTATTGGTCCGACTCCGGGAATCGAACCCGCGACTTCCCGCTCTGCAGTCAAGCACTCTACCGACTGAGCTAATCCTGCCGCGGTAGAAGTTGTAAGTTGTCAAGGGAGCCCAAAAGAAACTAGAAGGCTTATGAAGCCTGGGCTCCCCAGTCACAAAGAAATAAGTAAAATGAAGTTCGCTGAGTGATAGGTTAAAAATAGGAACTAGACAGAGACTGAGTTAAGTTATGAATTCAGTAACAAGATATAGAACAACGTTCCTAACTCTGGATTGGTAATGATGCACAAAAGCAAATTTTGTCCCACTTAGGGAGCATCAATAAAGTGTATGTATGTAAATAAGTAATTTATCGTTCAATTAATTTGACGGTCAAGTACTTGTTTCTCTCACAGCAAACTTTTAACTACGGTTCCACTCTCTGGAGCAACAAAGAAACCTATAACCTTGAAGGAGGGAAGACTGGGTTTGACTCACAGGAGACCAAACTTCCCTCCTACTGGAACACATCCTTCTCCAAGATCTGCCTCGATATGAAGATCGGCCAGCAGATCAAGTTTATTGTCATCAACAAGCAGGCGAATTCCTTGCACTCTCTGATCGCTGATGGGAAATACCGCAGCACCTCACTGGGTCGTGACAAGTGGAAGTCACTGATTGATTCTAATGCCTCCTTGCAGAAAAACTGTAACAAGGAAGGGTTCAATGCTGTTTGTAGTAATCTTGGTTATTCCAAAGCAAGAATAGGTATTATTAGTAACGACGAAGACGCATGCACCTCTTGTGGCTCTAGAATTGGATTTGGTACTGGAGGATATCCTGATAAGAGCAGCTCATGTGGAAACGAGGCTAGTACATCTGTCCCAGATAATGGCGAAAAGCATATTAAGACAATGGGATATATTTTGGTGCAGTAAAAAGAAACTGATCTGGGCTAATTTGCTTTTGGCGCCAAACGAAAGCTAGCTAATCTAAACTCTAAATCATGTTCGTTTTTTGTGGATAAACTATAGACTATTTCTACAATCAGGGACAAAAGTAGTTGACACACTTGTTTAAAAAGGGTGCTTTTAACAAACATTTAATTCATCTATTATTTCATTCTTTTTAAACGCCGTAAATCCCCTCACCCCCCGAATCAATGTTGTCTGACGTGAAAAAAAGACTTGAGGGTCCAAAATTCAACATTGATTTTGGGGGAGAAGGGGTTGGGGTAGATAGGGAAAGAGGATAAGTATATCCACTATGCAAAAAGGGGCCATTTTACGGAAGTGTGTCAACACTTTTGTCCCTCATTGTAGTAATTAAAGGTATTTCCCTGCAGCGATCAGAAAGTACAAGGAGTTCGCTTGCATGTTGATGACACGTGGAAATCGCTGATTGGTTGTGATGCCTCCTTGCAGCACAACTGTAACAAGGAAAGATTCAATGCCGTTAGTAGTAAATGTTGTAAATTTTCCAAAGCCAAGATCGGTATCAGCAGTAACAACGAAAACACTTGCAGTTCCTGTAACTCTAGAATTGGGTTTGGTACTGGAGGAAATCCGAATAAAACCAGCTCATGTGGAAACGAAGCTTATAATTCTCCAGATAATTACTTGATGTTTCAAACATATTGATTTTTAGGGGTTCATTTTCAGATGAGAAAGCTTTTAATACCTGGGGGTCATTTAAATAAAAGTCATGACAGTAGTAAAAAGGCATTAAGGAGCGTGAATGAAAATTGAATGTACAAGCCGTGAATAGTATAGGAACGCCGACAGGGGCACCCAATGAGAATATAGTTCAAGACCACTTAAACATATCATTGTTAAACGTATTTTAGTAGTTAAACGGTAGATATAGGCATATTTTGATCCCCTAACATTTTTTCATCTGTTCGGATTTCCTAGCTGAAAGTCTAGTGATCCGAAAATTATAGGGATTAAAACTTACCTTTTCGAAAATTTCACCCAGAAAAAAGGCTCCCGAAAATTCTAGGTGACCTTTTAAGGGTAAAAATCCGTTAAAAATGGGCAACTATAGTAGTTTTTAGATGTTCGAAAATCCTAGGAGAGGCAGGCAAGCAAAAAATTGTACAACAAATGTTCCGAAAATTCTAGATCTCAAATCGTCTTCCGAACAGATATTTTTCCGAAAATTGTCGTTGGGTGCCCCTGCGCCGATCATATAAACACGACTGTAGATAAATTATGTGCAGGCCGGAACGTCAACACGATTTGCAGCCAAAA
>CALNXK010000024.1:327500-375000 GCA_942486035.1 Porites lobata | reverse complement strand
TTCTCGAAATTTTCACTAAAATGTGATTCCAACTATTTCTAGTTTAAAACCGTCAAGTTAATCCAGGCAATTTTATTCAACATGTATTCTTTATTAAGTGTCGACTACTGTTGATGTTCAGAATGTTTATTGAAAGAAGCATTTGAAGGTCAACAGTAGTCGACACTTTATTTTTAATATATTGGTTATTAAGCGATATCAGGCGTCTTGGCTAACTATGATAATAATGACAACGATAATATAAACGTGTTTCCTCTTTGTTATGCTAATCCATAGCTAATACTTTGGAATTTGTTGCTTAAACTGCCCGGGCCATCTTTTCCTTCAACTCAATAATCTTTAACGATGTTTTTTCGGCTGAAGTTCTGCAGGGTTTGAATTACTCAATCTAGATGCTTTTAGTTACTAAAAAAAATTCTAAACAGGATGACCTGACCATTATTTTATAAATTGCATTCATATTTTGCGAGAGCGACGCGAATATCTGTCTTTAGAAAGAGTTAACCCAGTTTGAGTTTTTTCGCATAAAATTGCATGAAAATTGCTCTTTCCTTTTCACCTGTCTGAACTTTTCTCGTGAGTTTATACACGGTGCTTGCTGGCAGTAAATTTTTTAAAATGCAGCACTAATCAGCCACGATTTCTTAGATAACGCTGTATTGTGCTTCTCAAGGATAAAAAATATTTTAAGAGTTTCCTTTTCTAACCAATTTTTGCCTGCAAGAGAACGACGTATAATTCTTTGGCGCAAAATATTAATTATGTTTTATAATGGTAAAGACTATAATCTTTCTGAGTGCGCGTACAATTTTCCGCTTTTCTCTGCCTTTCTCTTCAAGTCTGGAACTTCCGTCAAAAGATGAAATTTGAACGCATGTCACTGAAACCAATAAACAAACAAAGTTTCAGTATCGAGAGATTAAATTTGGTGTTAGAAACATAAAGGAAGACATATTTCTTGAAATAAGTTATATTAGGACTACTTTTCAAAGGGATTTCAACCGATTTTCCCCGCATGTGACAGTCAGTTAAAGGGGCTATGTCACCCCACACGCATGCGCGAGCCAATGAAAATAAATTTGAAAGAGTCGGCCCGACTTTTTCAAGTTGTGTCGGAGATTTTGGAAGGCTGTTTTTATCTTTCTAAATCTCAGCCATCGTTCGATAGTTAGCGAAGTTTTGTATCAAGAATCGTTCTATGGTGATTACAGAATAATTTTTTGGCGTTATTTTGAAATTGTTTGCCTGTGGAATGTTTTTACGTGGATTTACTGTGTCCTCTTATCAGCGGCCGTTGTAATGGCAGAGTTAATGACGGCTGCTCCACAATGAGTGATGGAATCTTTGACGGAATCTTCCCTATAGTTCACAGAACCTTTCTATTGAGTTATTTTAGTGGCTGCTGGCTCTTGGATTTTTCTTGTGCTCAAAGTATGTGGACATATAATGAAGCGGCTATCGAGTTGGCGGCGGTCGTTTTTTGTAAACGATTACAAGAGCATCAGGCCATGAGTTTCGTGACGAAACTAAACTCCTGGCGAAGGAAACATTATAAAATTTGGCTAGATTCCTTCTTGTATTTATCTGGATTCACGGCAAAGATAAACACGACCGTTTGCTCGTCCAGATTGTCCTCAACGGACTTAGAGAGGCAGCTTAGTACGAGTTAGATCCTGTAAATGCCTCAGAAATGCCATGTTTTTGAACTGTTTGTGTTCGAGCATATTTTTGGAAAATAGCAGAGTTTACTTTCCCTTTTTATCAACGGACTGCTTATAGTGGAGTAGTATACCAATGATGCTTGGTTCTGTTTTTCTCGACGTCGCAGTGATTCGGCACAATCGAACAATTTTGCGCGATAACGTATGTTTCCCTAAGATCAAAACAAAGACTTGATGTCTCTTGTTTTATCAGCATCTAAATTATAAAATCACTAGCGACAGACAAGTCTAATTGTTACTGCGCTTTTCACAAACATGCGAACTCTAAAGTTCAAAAGCCACCTTCACAATTGTGTTTATCGCTGTCGTCAATCATAATTACGATCACAAGCAACGAACCTTGAAACAGACAAACACACAAAACGGATCGAAATCTACAAATCACAAACCATGACCGTGAAGTAAAGTTTTGTTTCCTAAGAGGTCCGTTAAGATGTTTGACAGCAGCTAAAAACACAATCGTCGGTTGGCTTCTGAACTTCAGAATTCGCATGTTTGTGAAAAGTGCGATAATGATTTAAAACAGTCTTGGTCTTTATCTTCGGTCTAGCGTCTTTTGTTGCTCGTTTGTAAAATACGACTTCGATTTATTTTGTTGAATAAGACAATATGTTGTTGTTGAATTTTTGTTTGCGCTCTATTTTATGAATGGCATGCGTTTTTTCTTCAAAACTACAAGTAAAATTATCGTCACAATTTTATTCTTGATCTAGCATAACCAGAGAAGAAACGTTCCGTAAATTCTATCGAAATATCTCTGATGTAAACCCATTTCGCTGGTTAACCTCTCTAAATTCGGAGCCTTAGACGTGACAGAGAACATGGAGAAAGTCACGCGTTAAAAACAATAGAATTTTGACAGTTGAAGTAATTTGCATAACCTCAGAGCGCATGCTCTCCAGCTGACATAGCCCCTTTCACTGGACGAAGAAATGGATTTACTAGGGTAGCCAAATTACAGCAAATGTGTAGCAAATACCACATTTGCACAAGTTTGCGCAAGAGCAAAGACTGATATTGCACTAGATTTGCTATCCGTAGCAAATGCCACATTTGCACAACATTTACATCTTGGTGCAAAGATAATGGCAGCCATGGATTTGAGGGTCATTTGCAGATGGTTCAAATGTGTAGGCAAATATGTTTCTTTGAACTATATTTGCACATTACGCAAATGATAGCGCAAATCTGCTGTTTTGCACAGCTTTTGCTTTAGATGTAAAAGCATGTAAACTTGTTATTTGCAGAACGTTTACGCAGCTTTGCAAATGTGAGCGAAGTATCTAATTTGAACAATGTTTGCTTGGGTTATCATGGGTGATCAAATTTTCATAATTGAACCAGATTGCTTTGCATAGCAAATGCAACCAAACTCTTTGTATTACACATGTTTGCTCACGAAGCAAATGCTAGCAAACCTAAACTTTGAACAAATTTTCTAGGGTGTGCAAATTTGATCAAACACAAAATTTTGCTTGTAGCAGCAAATGTGGTCAAAAGTCAATTTTTGAGCAAAGTTGCTTGGGCTGCAAATCTGATCAAACTGTTACTATTGTACAATTTTTCGCTCAGGTAGCAAATGTAATCAAATTCTGACTTTAATTTGGTTAGCAAATGTCATCAAACCCATAAAATTGAGCATGTTTTCTCAAGTATAGCAAATGTAAATTCGAAGTTTTAAACGAGTTTGCTTGGGTTGTAGCAAATGCGATAAAATTTTAAAATTATTTTTACTTATAACATGGCTCACTTCAGGTTCTTAACAAGTGGCCATAATTAATCTTGAAGTTTATAGCTTCAAACATTAAAGTTACTGAAAAAAATTCTAGCAGTGACCTCCCATTAATGTTCAAATGATTTATTCCATAAACCAAAGTGGCTTACACATTATTGCAGACTTTACAAACTACAGTAGTATACAGCTGTACATACAGCTCTTCATATTAATTCCCAATTTTACAGTTCGTTGATGTTTACTTGTCTCCGCTCTATGCTCTATCAGATCATTACTAACTATTAATATTATAAGAAAAGTGTTCTTCATCTAAATGTGTAAGATATTCTACATACAGCTGTAGGTGTTTCAGATTTGCCTCAAACCTATTTCAGTTGTTTAGGTTTTTGCAACTCAGAAACTGGTTAAAAATCCTTTTACCCTTGGACCAATATTTACCTATGACAAGACTATTTCTTTCTTAAACTTGTGTACCTAAGGACAAAATCCTGTTCCAACTGAATGGAACCCTCAAGACACCCATTTTAATAAATAATTAGTATTTTTGTATTTATTGCTATTTACATATTAAACAAAATTTGATTCTGGTGGCATTTTTTTCTTTAGGCTCTATTATGAAAAGGCCTAATTCTTGCTATCAATTTACAATTTTTGCTGGTATAACAACTGGGTTATAGCATTTAGCAAACTAAGAAATAGTTTAGGTACATGTAGCTATTCAAATTCAGATCAGACTTTTGTTGCTAATGGTTCCTGTATAGTATTGGATATGCTCTTAGAGGAAGTACCAGCCGGAGCTACTAGTACTTGCCCTGTTCTGAAAATTGAGGGTCATTAAAGTAATGATCAACTGTAAGTATTCCACAGCATGTCAACATTACCATTGTCACTGTAGTTGGTCCCAATGAAAGAAGCTAATAATTATTTTAAACTCAGTATACATGTACATGTGGTACAAAAGGTTGATCTGGCTAGCCTGCAAAATAACTACACTGCTGTCTCTCATCACTCTTTTTCTTGAGTCATGTTGCAATCCTTTGCAAAATTCCATACTAAATCATGAACATAGGCACGTTAAACGTGCATGAGCTATTTTGAATGCTTCAGTGTAACTATAATACTTCGATGTAACCTTACCAAGAGTGATGAATCTACCTTTTTCATCCTAAATGTAGATTTGGTTTTTGTGCGAAATTGGGTATTGCGCTACATAAATGAAAACGCGAAACGCTCAGCTGAGTCGATCCTCAACCTATATATTCACTTTCCTCTGTCTTTCCCTGTTACATCTGGTGCAAGTTAAACAAATTGTTGAAGTAAAATAAATTTCTACTCACCAAACGTTGATTAGAAGGAAAACTCTAAGGTTTCCGCGGAGTTTCTTAAGCCAAAATGTGACTCATCGAATACTGAATAGTTACGAAATACCAGGATTTTTATCATTGTGGTAGATGGTTGCATCATTATAATTCACGAGGTTTTCACGTGCGATTCTACTCAGTGAAACAGTCTTTAACTCCGACAACTTATTTCTTCATGTTTTAAAAGCTATTGCTTCTTAAAAGACAAGAGCCTCTTTTAAGGCATTGGTTACAAAACGAAACAGGTCTTCATACGTTCAAGTCACTATTTATCATTGTGAAAAGCCAATCTGCATGAGATGTACAGTCACACAGCTGGCACGTGAAAGTGTTGGACTTTGCCCCGTTTCGTGGTTCGTACGTGAGGGAATTCGAGTTATCACACAGTAATCTAGTAAACAGAATTATAAAAATAACTCATGCACACGTACCATTTGCATGTGAAGATGTTGGTCTTTGGCCCTTTTACAATTCGTACGTAAAAAAAAAGGCAAATTGTTTCACTACAAAATTTTCTCAAGCGATTTTAAGAAATCACCTCGGCTTTATTACAACACCTGCAATTAAATTATGTTTCATGCAACGTCAAGGTTGATAGCCTAACATTTATTAACTACCAAGAAAATTATCGAACTGCCGAAATATATTTCTACTTGTATCATGTTACTCCACTCAATACAACAGTATCTAATTTTGTGTCAACTAGCTTCTTCCAATTTTATTCCCTAACGCTACTGTTTCTACTGAAGTTACGCATCTTTACTAAATAGAACGAAAAAGGTCGGTTGAACTTTGTAGGCGAGAGAATAATATGTTTAAAGCTTGTTTACAGGATTAAACAATACTCGATACAGCTTTCAAAAAAATAAGCTGCCTTTTTAAACTTCTAAAACCACATCTTATAGGGCGCATACTTTCGAATTAAAGTCTATATCTAAATATCAATTACTGCTTCATTGGAAGAGCTTTGAAAATATATGATCTTTTATACTCTACCCAGTTGTAGTGGGTGAAACAGAACTCATACTGACGTGCGTTGTACCGATAGCCGAATTAGGTCAGAAATGCCTTGAAGCAGCATCCATACTAAAATATGAACCCTTAAACAGCTGCATCACTGTACACAGCGTTTGAATCATGAAGATATTTAATGTAATTCTTCCAAACACCTGTAGCCGTAATAAAAGACGAAAAAATTCTGAAGAATCAAGATGGCGGTCTCAAAGTGCCCTTGTTCGACCTTTGCCAATGTCATGTTTTAGTAGATGCTAAGATCTCATTGGTTCCTAAGCATCAACTAATAGTACCTTCAACCTTATTGGCTCTTGCAACAAACATCCGAACATACAAAGTTACAAAGTTACAAAGCCACAAAGATACATACGCTCACACCACTGACATAAAATAGCTCAACAAAAAGCAGGGTGTACCTAAATTTGTTTTGTTTTTTTTTCAAGCAGGTCAGTTGCAATTGCTGTAATCGGTACACATGTACTGTGAAGTGGTGCCAGCAGCACTCAAATGCCTGCAGTTAAGCAAATAGATTTAAAAGAAACATTTGTACATTAATTGGCCTTTTTAACCTGCTGACTGGTACATTACTTGCAAACAATAGCCAAAGGATTCTAATGAAAAATTTATTACATCAACCAATTTGATCTACCTGCCACCAGAATTCTCAGGACAAATCAACACCATCAGGATTTGTACTGTTTACACAGATTTATCTTTTTCTAAAAGAAAGTGTCATAAACAGAGAGTGATTAAAGGATTACTGTATGAGCTACATGTACGTGTACCTGTAAGTATAACCAGTCATAAATAATCTGGGATTAACTTATATTTCCTTATCACAAAGCAAATTCAGGAGCATTATCTGGTGCCTCCTGCTCTGAGGAGAAGCCATTCTTCCTTCCTATTGTCATTGAGTAATGAAGGGCTTACATGTGACTGTTTTAATTTTGCTTTACTGTTCAGCTTGGCAAAGAGGTTTTTACAGGCTAACTGTTGACTCCTCCATGCTAGAGGCCTCCTGCAAAGCACTTTTCTCGGATTTGTCATCTCCTTGGTCTGTATTGCCTTGCTCTGAAGACATGTACTCCACATTTATACAAGCTTTGAGCTTACAACAATCCTTCTTCGAAATAGAGGTTGACTGGAAAAGGGTTGTCTCTTTAGCTTTTTCTGCAACAAACAGAAATTATACATAATTGAGACCATTAATATTGAAACTAAAGCTGTAGATGGTTGTCATGAAAAATACTATTGTCCTTTTCTGTCTAAATATTCTAGCCTTTTATAGCATAAAGTTTGCTATTAGATATTACATGTATTATTGCTGGCTGCAGTCACACCAGGTGACTAAACTTACTTATTTCCTGAGTTAACTGATATCAAAATTAACTAGTTTAAACAAATTGCTGGCTCGTAACTTTCATGTCTCAAATCTAACCCCACGCGGTCAGCATAATCCTGATTACACTGTACCTGTTAAAACTAAGACCTTCTTTGAGCAAAAACAAAACGAAAAAAGGAATGCCAGAAACTCTTTTGTAACAAGACAATTGACTCCAGGTAAATCATTGTATTAATTTTATAGTGAGTGTCCCACTACATCACTACCATAATCAACATTATTGACATATTACTTAAAACTTCATGGACCTGCTTCTTCTGCAATATTGCCATCACTTACAGTGTATCTTGGGAACAAAAGTTTAATTATACTATAATTGCCTCATATGAGGCCATCCAAGACAGTTTTAGATTCTGGATTCCACGCTGCGGATTCCGGAACCTTTTTCAGTGGATTACTTGGTTTCTTTTTTTTTTTTTAAATTATTATTTTTTTTATAATTCTTTATTGAAACAAATTGATATTAATACAGCAAATTAGTTACTTACCTACATAATTATAATGTTACAACTAATATTACTAATATTAATCATATAATCCAAAAAAAAAAAAAAACAATATCACTAACAATAGACGGTAACCAAGAAAAAGAAAAAAAAAACAAAATTCAAACAAACTAGAAATGTGGATGCATATTAAAACTTTAAATAGTCAAGCATTTACAAGAGGCGACACTAACCATTTAGCTTCAAAGAAATCTTACTATGCAGACTTATATATTTTTCTGTTTCATATTTTACAGCAATTTTCTTTTTAAATCCATATATATTCGGAAGAATTTGAGTTCTTCTACAATCCCACAAGTACAATTTCCCAATCATAATTAGATAGTTTAGAAGCTTAGCAGAAGGGGAGTTTTGTCGTATCATTCCAACTAAAACATCTTGCAACGAAAGTCGAATGTTTTGCTTTAAAAGTTGGTGCCAGAATACTTCGAAGTCACGCCAGAAATCTACCGAGAAAGGACAGAGATATAGGAAGTGATATAGCGTTTCTGGTTCAGATGTTTTCCTTTAAAAGTTGGTGCCAGAATACTTCGAAGTCACGCCAGAAATCTACCGAGAAAGGACAGAGATATAGGAAGTGATATAGCGTTTCTGGTTCAGATGAACAAAATGAACACGAGTCATTCAATTTAAAGCCAATTTTGTAAAGTTTAGCATTAGTATAGAGAATGGAGTTAAGAATTTTGTATTGAAATGCCGTAACATATGCTTCAAGAGCAACACTGTGCGGGATCATAAAAATTTGTTTAACAAACTTCCTCGAGTGTGAAATGAAATTCATTTTGCAGCTTGTTTACATTAGTTGGAAAAAGAGCCTTTCTGCTTACAAGTAAAGTATAATAGTCTTTAGATTTCTTCTTTGTGACATCAAATATATTATCGTCAATTTTTAGAGAAAGTTCACCTGTTGTTGATTTATGAGTACAATTTTTTAAAACGGAAGGAATGGAGTGTCGAAGACCTGCCCAAACTAAAAAATTAGTTTTAGAAATCCTGTTAGAAACTAAGGAAAAGGAATCTTTGTTATTTAAGTCAAAGGATAGATCGCTGATGTGAACTACACCAGCTTCGAAATAGCTTTTATTATTAAAGAGTATTTGTTTGTTATTCCAAAGAATATAACGCCAGTCTTTTTCTGAAGAGAACGTATCTCTAAATTCTGACCACCACTGCAGTAGTTCTAGATAGAATAGAGAAATATTCAGTGGAAGGATACTAACATCATAATTGCAATGAAACAAGAAAGGGCCGCCAAAGCGTTCTAGATGATGTCTCAGATACCTTTTCCAGGTGTCATCATTTGAGCTAGCTATTCTTTTTAGCCATGCCAATCGAAGCGATATTATCATGCTATCAAAATCAATCATCTTTAATCCTCCGTTGGAGTATTCATTTATCGCCGATCTGCGGGTGACTTTATCACGACCATTCCATAAGAATTGAAATAATAACTGGTTTAACTGACTTACAAATTCTTTTGGGGTAGGTATTAAAGATGACACATAAACAAATTTCGGGATTAATAGAGATTTGAGAAGTGTAATTTTACCATAAATAGAAAGTCCTCTAGAGGACCAAATTCTAGTCAGGTTTTTAATACTGTCTAATCTTTCTATGAAATTCTTTTCAAGAGGCAATTTTTGATCATACGTGTAATAAATTCCTAAAGCCTTTATCGGTTCGTTAGGCCATTTAACTCCAAAAGGCTGTGCTTTGCAGTTCCTTGAAGAACCTATCCACATAGCTTCCGTTTTGGAACAATTAATCTTTAAGCCAGAGACAATCTTGAAATCATCTAACAGCCTAAAAAGAGCAGTAGTAGAGCTTGTGTCGGCAAGTATTGCTGTCGTATCATCTGCGTATTGAAGAATTTTTGTCTCCTCACTCCCAATAGAGATACCTTTGATATCTTTATTTTGTCGAATCGCAATTGCTAATGTTTCTATAGTAACTACAAAGAGGTAAGGAGAGAGCGGGTCCCCCTGTCGTACCCCACGTTCAAGATTAAAGTATTCAGATGAAAGTCCGTTGTTTATCACACAGCTTTGTATGTTTCTGTAGAACGTTTGAACCCAATGGATGAAATTAGGGCCAAAATTGAAGGATTTCAAACAATAGAGAAGAAATTCCCATTCTACGCTATCAAATGCCTTTTCAAAATCAATAAATATCATTAGTCCCGGAATACTTTCTTTTGAAGTGAAATCCATAATATCGAAAACTGATCTAATTGTTTCGCCGATATATTGGTCTTTCACGTATCCAGTTTGGTTATGGTGTATAATATTTGAAAGAACATTTTTAATTCTAGTGGCGATCACTTTAGACATAATTTTTGTGTCAACGTTTACGAGAGAGATTGGACGCCAGTTCTCAATATATGAACGATCTTTTCCTTTTTTTTTCTATTAGAGTAATTACCACTTGTTTTTGAGAACAAGACATTTCACCTTTTTCAAAGCTTTCGTTCACGCATTTAAGAAAAGGATCGCTTATTAAAGGCCAGAACACTTTGAAGAATTCTATAGGAATTCCGTCATTCCCGGGAGTTTTGTTGGTTTGAAAGCTCTCGAGGATATTGTAACATTCCTCAGCTGAAATTTTGCCTTCGCAGGTCAACTTTTGTTCTTCGGTTAATTGAGGTATATTCAAATTCTCTAGAAACTTTACAATGTTCTGACGGTTTTCCGCATCACTATTTGAACTTTTGTATAACTCTCGATAAAAACGTTTTGTTCTTGAAGAATGTCATAGGGATCTGTCTTTACGACGCCGCTGATTACTAGTTTCCTTATCTGCTTTTTTTACATGATTTCTTTTTCCTAAGTTTAGGAAATATTTGGTACTTTTCTCGCCGTGCTCATGCCAACGTGCTCGGGCACGGATTATTATTCCGTTGACTTTTTCATCATAAAATGATTCGAGCTTATCCTTAGCCGCATTTAAATTGTTGCCATTCAAATCATTGGGGTTCGTTTCGAAAACCTGTTTCGCTTCAGTATATTCTTTTTCAAGTTTTGATCGTCTTTCGTTTCTCTCCTTTGCTTTCTTTTTGGAATATTTTATAGCATGAGCTCTTATGTTATATTTTATCCAGTCCCAAATGTTACGATGGTCGGAAAGTTCTTTTCGGCCTTCCTTGATCCAAATTGGTACCATTTTTGTAAGGTCATCAATGTACTCATCATCCTCCAATATGGAGGTGTTCATCTTCCAGAACCCAGGACCCTTAGCCTCTTTGTCCACGTTCCCAAATTCTAAATAGATAGCAGAATGGTCAGTTCTGATGGCGGGGATTATATTTGTGGCTTTGACCCAGTCATGTAAATTGTTAGAAATCAACCAATAATCAAGGCGACAAAATATCGGCGGAGATCGTTGACTCCAGGTAAAACTTTTAGTTTGCGGGTTTTTAACTCTCCATATATCTACAAGATCTAGTTGACTTTGGACATCGTTGATGAAATTTATCACAGATTTCCTAGGCGTCATTATGCCACCTTTTTTGTCCAGTGTAGGATTCAGAGGACAATTGAAATCACCTCCAATCACAATATTTTCTTCTGAATCTAAATTTTCGGTCTGCAGCTTAGATAACACATTTTTGAGGAATTTAATGATGTCTTCGTCTTTGTTTGGTGCATAAATGTTTACGAGAATAACATTTTATCTTTGATAGCGGCTTTAACAACGATATACCTCCCCGATGTATCTACAATTTGAGAGTGAATAACGCAATCAAGACCTTTTTTGATTAAGATTGCAACACCTCGAGAGTTTGAGCTCCCATTGGAGCAAATAAGTTCTGCACCCCATTCGTTTTTCCATTTTAACTGTGTTGACAATGTCGAATGAGTTTCTTGCAGGAATATTATATCCGAGTTTCGTTTTCGACACCACGTGAAAATTGTTCGCCTTTTTCTGAAATTGCTTAGTCCCCTCGCATTGAGAGATAGTAGATTAAGAGAATGATGGGTCATTAGAGCTGAATCGGGGAAGTGGTATTGTAGAAGAAGCCATATAAAACGAAAATGAAATCGATGGTATAGCAGAGTGCAAGAAAATATAGTGCACATAAACGATAATATTCGCCCTAAAACAAATTATTAATCTACATATCAAGTAAGAAGTTTCCAGTGCACTCACATTTCTAATTAAACAAGGAGGGTTAAATAGTTTAACACTTATTACAAACATAAACCTTAAACTAAACTTAACTATTGATGTGCTGTCGCGCTGTGACCGCTTTGGCTTTAGTTTCCGCTGTTTCTTGTGTTCATAATGAGACCGTAGTATGGGAGATTGGTTGTTTCTTCACCTCTGTAGATTTGCCCGTTTATAATTAGCTTATCAACTTTGAAATAGGCTGTTTGCTTTTTCTGTTTGGCCTTTTTCAAGATGGGATATAACGTTTTCTGTATTTCATCAATTTACCGGGGGAAATCATACTTGGTTTCTGGATTCCAATCGTTTGACCTGTATTTCAGGTTTCAAAGCTCAGAATTTAGGATTCCGCAACAAAAATTGCCCGAATTCTGGATTCCATAAGCAAAAATTTCTCGGATTCCAGAATCCCTTACATGGGGTGATCATAAAAAACAATCAGTGAAAGCAGGGTATCATGATCTAAATTCTAGCTTCTCTATGTTTTCAGCACCATGGCAGTCACTGCCTTTACTCCCCTTTTAAGTTTTGGAAAAGCCTTTGGAGAAAGTAGGCACTAGAGGATAAGGTTAATTTTGGCCTAATAGAGGGGATCGGAATTAGCACCTACTTCAATTCTTATTAAATTTTCCAAGACCATTTATCTGAAGAGAACAACCAAACAAAAGATTACAGTATTTTTTACAACAACAGGACAAATAAAGTTTCAGGAGAAGGGGTGAGTCGTTGTTGATTACTGAATAGGGAACTTAAGAACCACGACGAAGTTCACGACGACGACGTCTGTTGACTGGGAAAGGACTGGAACGAGAACGTCAGTTTCGGCGGGAAAAAGGAAACTTAATATGCAGTCGATCGGTTAGTCGACGACGACGACACTGAATGTAAACAAACATGAAGAAGTAGTACAACTGTGATGTTCGTTCGCAACAAAGTCTTTTCGCAAAGGCGTCTTTTAAGACGATGCAAGATCTTATTTTATAAGCCGTACGTCTACTTTCATTGACGATGAAGAATTTTTAGTGTTGTCTGACCTTTTCGAATGGAAAGATCTCTGCTTTCCGTACGAAGGTTATTCAACTTTCAACCTGAATGACACGGACCGAGTCCGAGTGTCTGTCAGAGTTTAGATTTGGGAAAAGAGACATTCCGATGCGATAGCTCTTTTCCATATAAAGTTCATTTCCTCTATATTAAAGATATATGATTTGTCTGACCTAAATACGTAGAAATAAATTTGTCACTTATGAGTTCGCTCGCTCGGCCTGCACAGCTCGGTGTTGTCTTCGAAGTAAACACAATTCATCAGTCAAACTTTCAATCAACGTCGCTTGTTAGGAGAAAAAAGAAAGGATACTTGGTTTTACGAGGTGAAAAAAATACAAAGCCCTAGAAAAATCGCTTAAAAACAGGGAGTTATACCTGCCGAAGCTTGTGGATTGCAGGACGACGTGATTCTACTGTGTTTGGCGTCGTCGACGACACCACGACAACGAAATCTGTTAACCGCGCTTTCGCGTGCACGGTATTTCACTTCCGGTCGTCGTCGACAAAGTCGTCGTCCTGGTTCTTAAGTTCCCTAATATTGGGAATGCAAATGTAGGTATTATCAAATAGTATCATTAATGGCTTAACAGTAACAATGAACTTTCTTATACTTACTGAGCATTTCTTTCACTCCCGATTAGTTGCTCCCTCAGCATTTGTTTGTCCTTGCATTTCTCCTGCCTCTTCTTAGTTTTACACTAGGGACCTTACGATCCGACAACGGCGACGGCGACGTGGGACTTTTTTACTTCCGGTTACGTACTGCGCATGAGTAGATCTCTGAGACGGCGGTGTCCCTTCACGCGCGGACGTCTAGAAGCCTTGTTTGACGTTGTGCGAAAACGTGGAAATTAAAACCCAACTATGGCAAAGGAATCAAGGTAAAAACGAGACTTTGCGACTAAATTTAAAGAATACTAGTTTGTATGAAATGTCCGAAACGAACAGAGCGTGGAGTCTTTTGTATACGACCGCAAACTGAATGGAGAGAGATTTGACTTATTTTGCTTTGTATTTGTTTGTGATTGTACTTCACTAGCTATCACTGAGCTTTCTTATCACTTACTTTCCAACTTTTTTCTCGATCAAAAAAGAGAACAATTAAGCTTAATTTTATTTTGGGTTTACTAGGAAATAGTAGAGAGATTTTGTCGGCAGCGGTACTAGATTCGACCGATGCAAAGTGTATAAATACTTTCATTGAGCTAATTTTCATTTATAATCGTAGATTAACCTTATTTTACAAGGAACTCACTGGCTGGGTTGAACAGTTATATCGACGAATTCCGACTACCGCAAATATTGCTATATTTATAACTGAATCAAAAACAAATACAAAACAGAGACGTTCACATAATTTCCACTGTTTCCTAATTAAATAAGAATTATTTTACAAAATCCAAACTTTATTGATTGCCCAATATTTTGCTCCAAATACTACACATTTTTTAGTAATTCATGACTGTTTTCATTTGAAAGCGTCCCTCCAACCTTAATTGTATGTTTTCCTCATTCGTAAGGCAAGGGATTACCATCATGTATTCTCATGATCATTTCTTTCTGTCAACAAGTTCAGCTAATTTATTGGAGGACTAAAGAAAACAAAGATATTGTCTAATATTATGATGATCTAGTTAATACCACCCAAAGCAAGTTATGTTATTTGTTTTAAAAATTTTGATCATGATTAGGACCAAGTGCTAGTAAATCTCAGATACAATAATAATTTTGTTGTTAGCAAATTTTGCTGATATACTGATAGTTCTTCCTCATGAAGTAATTTTTGTTGCACTGCACTTTCAGTCAATCAATGAAATGGACTGAAGAACACGAATTGCTTATGTTGAGGGAATTGATGCTTTTGCAGCCATGGCTGCACAAGAAAGGAACTAGTGAGAGAGGAGATGATTGGGAAAAGCTGGCAGTATCCTTAAATGCTATTCCTCATCCCCAATTCCGTGTTACTCAACGGTCTGTTCGTGACCACTATTCAACAATGGAAAAGAGAAGAAGGAAAAAAGTCAGGGAAGAAGACAGAGCCTCAGGTATTGCCCCTGAAGAGGACAAGGAACTAGATCAACTGTTAGATGAAACCATTGAACTCTTTGATGAGTCTGACAAAATCACAGATCAAACAAAACAAAAGCAGGAAGAAGAAGCAAAGAAAGCAGAGGAAATGCGGAAGAGATCATTGCAAACTTTTAAAGATAGCGCCAAAAGGAATGCCGATGAACAGCAAGGAGCAAGACCGAAAAAGGGTAGAGCTAGTGGTGCAAGCACTCTGGCTTACCTGAAGGATAGGGCAGAAGTAGAAGCTACTTTAAAACGTGGTGAATTGGAGATAAAAAGGCAAGAGTTAGCACTGCAAGCAAAGGAGCAGGAAGGAAGACAACAGCAGTTTGATATGATGAACAAGCAAACTAGAGATATTCAGCAGCTTCAGCAGCAGCAAATGCAGCAGTTTATGGAAATGAATGCAAACATGATGCAACAGCACCAACAACAAACCCTTGCACTTGTGGAACTAATGAAAAAAATTGCTGGGAAGTGATGCTGGTCAATCTCTGCAAGAGGTCATTTAAATGCACAAAGAGTTCACATTTTTATTAACTTGAACATTTTCAAGGAAGTTAAAAATTAAAGATTTATAATAATAATTACTTGTTTACATATATAGTTGTAAAGGAAATGTTGCTTAATTTTGCCAACCTTTGAAAGTCGCCGAATTGATGTTATGCCAGTATCAAAACTGGGGCTGAGCCTTTATCAAGGGAATAGGGCTTATCCAACTATAGAATTGCATTACTCTCTGTAAACATGCTCACCATTATTTGTTGTCATTTAATAGTTTGTTTTGGTGGCATTTATTTCACTTTAATTCCAATATGTTAGCCTTTCTCGATTGTATAATTTTTTTTATTAAAAAGCAGTTCAATTTTTGAAAGGAAAAGTGTTATGTAACTTTTGCAAAACCTGTTTGGCAGACTTAGTGAAAATAATCCCCAATTTCTGGGGGAGAAACATCAAAGTAGTCTGATGTGGTGGATCCGTAACAACAAACACGAGCATTGTGAAGAAGGGCACATGTCACATACATTTTGCCAACAGCACTTAAACTTATTTTCAAGTTTTTTTGGAAGTCCAGAAATTTAAAATAATTTATTATATCACCAAAAATCCATTCAACAGAAACTCTGACTTCACTCATAGATTCATTCCATGCAGACTGTATGGGAGTTAGTCCAGCTCCTCGAAAAGGTCCTTGCAGATGTAGTCGAAGAGGATATGCCGGATCTCCATAAATACATAGGGGGTTCCCATTTGTGTCCACTGAAAATCGTTGCAATTGGTTTAACACTCCAGATCTAGCTAACATCCCACTGTCATGTCTCTTTCCCTCGACAGGCCCAAACAGGTTGGCAACAAGGCCACTGGGTGCTGCGATAGATTGAAACTTTATAGCATGGACTTTTTTGTGACCATTGTATAAGCACTTTTGGTTTTGTCCTGGTCGGCATATGGGCCTCACAGTACCGTCAACAAACCCCCAACAGTTGTCAAGAGCAGCTCCCCTGTTGTGAACTGCAACGGCAAACTCCTCTAAATGATCGGGTCTTAACCAATCCTGGTTCAAATCAGTGAGAAGGCGGTTCCATGTTTGATACATCTTGTTCATAACAGCATTTGAGATCATACACAATTGTGGTTCTGGCCTTCCAAATCTGGGTATCATGTCTACATATCTACAGGGATAGGCAAGTCTTTTAAGAAAAATGCACAATGCCTCAACCATGTCGACATTTACACCATTGTAGCAAACGATCCGATCCGGTAAAGTAAACACCTCTGCCAAGTTGTAAATGTCATTCTTGTAAAATCTAAACTCAGTTTTACATTAATTATCATCGGTCATCTTGTCGAGATCGAAGCACTCGTAGTTAGTGTACGGTAAATCCGGATTTTTAGGCTTGTGTAAATCGTAGAGTAGCACGAATTCTTCAGCGTTAATCAAACGGGAAGCATGAGCCAGGAGAATAGTGTCACGGAACTTTGGCATGGCTTTCTAAAAAACTTTCGTTGACTTAAACACGATAAACATCAATGACCGTCGTCAACGTTCTCGCTCGTAAAATTCGTAATCTCAATTTTGGCGGGAACGCCAACACGACGTGGCCCCGCTCGACCCAGACCTCTCACGTTGCCGTTTCCGTCGCCGTTGTCGGATCGTAAGGTCCCTAATGTCTGCTAACAGCAACGATTCACCGAAGTCTATGTACTAAGTACTAACGGCTGCTTTTCTTGGATCCACTCGTTACTACTTGATCGTCGCCGATGGAGCTATCTAGATGTCTTTCATGGTGGATATTGGCGATAAGTGCAATTTCCTTTTCGTCGAACGGTCTATATATAAGTATGCAGTTCCCTCGAGTTCGAGCGATTATTTTTATAAGTTCTTCGAGGACACATTCGTTCGATAAATTCGAACAAATAAGACTGGCCGATTCCTCCATACTCGACAGTCAACCCCACAAAGACGGAAAATTCGCAACCTCTTGATAAATATGGCGCTAAACGTATGAAGCAAAAGCTGATGGCAAATCGATGGCAATGGAACGTGGTAACGGTTGACGAAATTTGGGCGCAATTTCAATTGTTGTACCTCGCTCTCGATGCAGACTGTCGCTAACCAGCACCACTGAGGCGCAGGTGCTTGGGAAATCGGGCGCGCGATTTGGCGGGAGGAAGAGATTGCCTATGTTGCTGTATTTTTTCTCAAGGATATTCGAAATTTAAAAGGTAAAGTCGATGTATTTTGCTTCGTATATCGTGCTTCTACTGCCACATCTATGTTATAACCGGGAATAAACTACATTTGCATCCACATTTACATTTGTAGCATGTATGTGCACGCGTGTCGTGTGCGTATGGTAGTGATCCAGCTGAAAAAAGCCTTGTTGAAAATTGTAAGTGGTGTTAATGCGAAATTTTTAGGCATGAACCAAATTAACTCCAAAAACTGTATCAAAAGCAGCTGAATGCAAGTTAATAAAATTCTTCTTACTCGCGATCGCCCAGAGCAATTCCCCTCTTTTTTTGTATGCAGTTTTCAATGGAATCAAACCACTATGAGATGAAGCTGCGATTCCAAAGCTCATCATTTTCTTAAAATATTAGCGAATTTTGCGGCTAGCATGCTATTTCACTGCTTTGATGGTTCTTAAAACTGCATTTCAAAATATTTCGAAAACGCTCTCATAGAATTTCCTCAAACTTTGCCATAATGGAATTATGGCAGGTACATACTCCCTTAAGCGATTTCTTCAAAAAACTCCTCGTACAGAGAAACACAACGATAAATGAAAAACGCAATGGCGTCATTACGTTGCCATGGCGACTCCGATTGCAATAAAACCCAGATCATAAGAAATTTTCATCTTTATATAATACAGTTGTGGTAATCTTTTTTCCATATCTTTACTCATGCCGATGTAGTTAATGCTCAAACGTGGTTGGTATCAACCCCAAAAAATCCAGTCGAGCCACCTTAAGTCAGCAAAATATGTAGTTATGCAATGTTAAAATGCTAATTTATTGTTGGCAGAAGTAGCTCAAGATTACTTGCTTGAGTAATTTATACTGCCTCTGGCGCTATATTGACATATTGAGCGTAATACATGTACATGTACCATTGATTTTGACAGGTGTAGGGTGGAGCCTTTATTTTATATGCGTTACTATCATTTTTTTCTGTTTTGTTTTGTCATGTTTTCATATACAAGGTTGTTTTGTTTATAATAGTTTATAATGATACAGCTGTACATGTAAGCTGAGTCCAAAGGTCAAAAATGCTAAAATGTGCCACATGTGTATTTATAATGTTGATAAAGATAATGGCAACACAAGTAACACAATTCATTTACTTTCACAATATTATCAATAAAGGTAGAATTACCAGTTATTTTTAGTGGGTTTAGTGACTTTTTTGTACATTTGTTTCAGATTTTTCCTTGAGTGGTACAGGAGTTATTTCCAATGTTCTTGAAATTGAGTTGCATCACCTGAACTCTCCAAAAGGTAAAGAGGTCAATGAAATACAGGTTCAACATGGGGAAGCCGTTTGTGGTCTGTGCATGAAGAAATGCTACAGGGGTATTCCAGTGGGTCTCAATTTATTTACAGTAATCATTTTTCCCTCTTCACAAGATAAGAGAAGTGAAGCTTATATACTGAATGCCCCCATCCATCAATACCCCATCTGTTTGGGGTAAATGTCACAAAAAAGAAACCTCACATGTACTTCCTTGTGTTATATTTTTACCATCTTTACAATATTATTTTTCTTGTACTTTGTGCCGTGCCCTGCTAAGTAAATCCATGTCCCTTTCACAGTGTTCTGTGGGGAACATACATGTACTGAAATTGTGTGAAGCTATAGAACATTTGCACTCATAGAGGTTTCCCCACAGAGATATAAAGAGTGACAACATTATTCTTACAGAGGTAAACAATATGTACCACCCAATGCTCATTGATTTGGGAAAGGCTATCTTGCTATCGGATGCCCCTTTAAAACAGCAGTCCATGACTGCTCACTAGCACTGACATATAGCTTCAGAAATATGCCTCAGATATTATGTTTTCACTTGGCGTTAATAAGTTAAGGGAAAAGTTAGTGGCAAAGTGAAAGTAGAAAGTCATTTTGTGGAAGGGCAAAGAAAATGCCTTCAGACAGATCCAAAGTTGAGATTTACTATTTCATGTCTTCTGTCACTGCTCAAAACAAATTTTTAGCTGGATTTTCGAACCTTTTTTTGTCCAGCCATTATAAAATATCATATTCCTATTTAAAAAGGAAAATCAAAAAGTTATCTTACTGCGAGAATTCCTATGCTAAATAAATCTATTAAAATTCGACTCATTTAGTGAAAAAAGGGTATAATAATATTGAAGGTGTAAACCCCGTTGGTCTAAGAAGTTTAGGTTTAAGTGAAGAAATGCACCATGTTAATGTTGTTGAGTGAAGGCTGATATAAATCTCGCCAGTCTGTTTGAACAGTTTAAAAAGACAAATCATATTGAACTCAAAATCAGGGTTGTAAAGAGCAGCAAAGAAATTATTCGTTCATGTCTGTGCTGAGTTTCTATTCACTAATTATATGAAATACAAAGCAATTTCACCATTTGTTGTAGTATTGGCTGTTGGGCTTTCAAAATGTGGTCATTTTTAGGAGGCTCACCATCAAGATGTGGTCATCTCTAGGTATAGTCAGTGAAAACTAGAACAAATAGCGGTAAGAACAAAATTGTCAGTTTTGATGTGAAGTTTCTTGAATAAATGGCCATGAGGAAATTGTGTACAAGTGATAATCTCAACCCTGACTTTGAAATGCACAGAACTTTTTTTTTTGGACCAAATTTAAGGTACTGTGGGTGGCCTTGTTATTGTTACCTTTTTAATAATAATATTATGATGTAGAAAAAATACAGTAAATGATCTGACTACTGGACCTTTGTCCAGTAGATTTGTTGTGGTGTATTTACTTTATGTAAAGGGGAGGTAGTGTGGGCCCTTTGTAACTGTATACAACAGTTACTGTGTCATTTTGAATTTTTAGTTTTAGTAATTGGAGATCCCTGCCCATTGTGCGACCCTTAGGCTTTACTATTATCAAATGACAGAAGAGGAATGCAACACATGCCCAGGTTATGTACCATTGACTCACTTCGAAGTGGTTATGTGATTTAGAATTGGACCCAAAAAAAGACCGGGGCCCAGTTGTTCGAAAGACGGATTAGCACTAACCCAGGGTTAGATTTTAAGCCGTGTTTCTTTTTACTTTTAACCCATTCGCTCCTGGAGATTTTGCCGAAAAACGCGTTTTGAAGCTAGTCGAGTGGTTTTCTGGTCACTGTCGTGCTATAAAGAGCTAAAACTTACCACAAACCGGTTTACAGGTCGTACACTTGGCGGCCTTTTGATCCAGATGCAAAATATCAGCTTACGAAGTTCGGGCATGCGCAGAAAGTGACACAGCAGTTTAAAAGTGACACAGCAGTCTTGACTTTTACTTTTCGCTTTCTCTCCTCCCTTCTTTTTTCGCTTTTCTTGCCTCATTTTTTTTTTCTCTTGCTGGGCATTTAGTAGGCTTCATTTTGGTGGGAAGAGTTTTTAGGAAAGCTTTTAGGATCTTAGGATTAGGTGAAAGGAAAGGTAGGTGGGTAATAGAACAAGATTTTCATGGAGATTTTCAGGTCCTTGTCACGTGGTTTTTTGCTTCTTTCTCCGGTGTCCTTGACTGAATTGTGCTCATTCTGGTATGGTTTGAAAGATCTCTTCACCCTGCACAAGTTAGCGAAGAAAGTTGTCCTTGACCGTTAAAACTGATGACGTCACAAAGGGTAGAAAGGACCTGGATCCGCACGGGCGGTTACGGGCGGTTCAGGGGCGAATGGGTTAATCAAAAGTATTTTGTCAGATAATTTTCTCCTTTCTTTTTTAAGTATTAAATCACCAAATTGTAGACAAAAGGAATTCAAATGAATTTGTTTTTAAAACTTTCATATCTGAATTCATATTTAGAATTTTTTTTGCTAAAGCCACAACCCCGCTCCTTTTATCCCAAGATCAAGTAACCAGGATTCAGCTGAATTTTAGCCAGCAAAAATGCTATGACTTTTTTGGATTGAATGGGTAGTACTTAATGAACAGTAAAACTCAAAATCGACATTAAAATCAGTGAAACTCAAACTCAGGGTTGCAAACAACAGAGTAAGAAAAAGTAGCCTTTCATAAATTTGTCAGCTGAGTTAATATTCAAATAAAATTATGAGCAGTTTCACCATATTTTGTTGTAGTATTGGCTGTTGGGTTTTCAAAATGTGGTCATTTTTAGGAAGCCCACCATCGAGATGTGGTCATCTCTTTTTGCCAAAGCCAGTGGCTATCAACTGTCAGCAAAAGTGAGTAAAATTTCAGAAACCAAAAATTGATTTACAGATTAAAGCTTTATTTAATTTTGCTCTGATCTGTGAGAATGATAGTGCATGCCCCGCATTAAGTAAAACATTTTGGCCTTGCTGATGCAACAGAGCAGCTTAGCCTTAATTTAGGCTGTGGCTCTGTGAGAATTTTATTCTCCGGGTGTCTGAGAGGGAACTAAAAACGCGCTTTTCAGATATTTTTTGAATCCCCACCTAGCATTAAGTATTCATTTATTTATTTATTTTATTTTTATTTTATTTTATTTTTATTTTATTTATTTATTAATTTTACCGGGTAATTTTACTGGTTTTTAATTTAGTTATTAATAATATTGTAATGCGCTTTTGAGTATTTTTATAGAAAAAGCGCAATATAAGTATTAAATATTATTATTATTATTATTATTATTAAGTAATTAAAAACAGTTTGGCCTTCCTGATTCAACAGAACAGCTTAGCCTTTTTAGGCTGTGGCTCTGTGAGAATTTTATTCTTCGGGTGTCTCAGAGGGAACTAAAAACTCGCTTTTAGATATTGTTTGAATCTCTGTCCAGCATTAAGAAAAAACGTTTGGCCTTCCTGATGCAACAGAGCAGCTTAGCCTTTTTAGGCTGTGGCTCAGAGGGAACTAAAAACTCGCTTTTAGATATTGTTTGAATCTCTGTCCAGCATTAAGAAAAACAGCTTGGCCTTCCTAATGCAACAGAGCAGCTTAGCCTTTTTAGGCTGTGGCTCTGTGAGAATTTTGTTCTCCGGGTGTCTCAGAGGGAACTAAAAACTCCCTTTTAGATATTGTTCGAATCTCTGTCCAGAGTTAAGAAAAAAAGTTTGGCCTTCCTGATGCTACAGAGCAGCTTAGCCTTTTTAGGCTGTGGCTCTGTGAGAATTTTATTCTCCGGGTGTCTCAGAGGGAACTAAAAACTCGCTTTTAGATATTGTTTGAATCTCTGTCCAGCATTAAGAAAAAACGTTGGGCCTTCCTGATGCAACAGAGCAGCTTAGCCTTTTTAGGCTGTGGCTCTGTGAGAATTTTATTCTCCGGGTGTCTCAGAGGGAACTAAAAACTCCCTTTTAGATATTGTTTGAATCTCTGTCCAGCATTAAGAAAAACCATTGGGCCTTCCTGATGCAACAGAGCAGCTTAGCCTTTTTAGGCTGTGGCTCTGTGAGAATTTTATTCTCCGGGTGTCTAAGAGGGAACTAACAACGCGCTTTTCAGATATTTTTTGAATCCCCGTCTAGCATTAAGTAATTAAAAACAGTTTGGCCTTCCTGATGCAACAGAGCAGCTTAGCCTTTTTAGGCTGTGGCTCTGTTTTAGAATTTTTGATTCTCCGGGTTTGTCTCAGAGGGGCTGTGGCTCTGTGAACTAAAAACTCTCGCTTTTAGATATTGTTTGAATCTCTGTCCAGCATTAAGAAAAAACGTTGGGCCTTCCTGATGCAACAGAGCAGCTTAGCCTTTTTAGGCTCCGGGTGTCTCAGAGGAACTCTGTTTTAGAATTTTATTCTCCGGGTGTCTCAGAGGGAACTAAAAACTCCCTTTTAGATATTGTTTGAATCTCTGTCCAGCATTAAGAAAAACCATTGGGCCTTCCTGATGCAACAGAGCAGCTTAGCCTTTTTAGGCTGTGGCTCTGTGAGAATTTTATTCTCCGGGTGTCTAAGAGGGAACTAACAACGCGCTTTTCAGATATTTTTTGAATCCCCGTCTAGCATTAAGTAATTAAAAACAGTTTGGCCTTCCTGATTCAACAGAGCAGCTTGGCCTTTTTAGGCTGTGGCTCTGTGAGAATTTTATTCTCCGGGTGTCTCAGGGGGAACTAAAAACTCGCTTTTAGATATTGTTTGAATCTCTGTCCAGCATTAAGAAAAAACGTTTGGCCTTCCTGATGCAACAGAGCAGCTTAGCCTTTTTAGGCTGTGGCTCTGTGAGAATTTTATTCGCCATGTATCTCAGAGGGAAGCTTTTTTTTGCAAAATTAGTGTTTTGCTTACGTTTGTATTTAACCCTATCCAGATCCAGTGAGGCCTTTAAAACAGCGCGTCAATTTTAAAAGTTTTTTTCATGAGGCAGTTTCCGTTTAGCGCTTAGTGTTAGTTCTGGCCTTGAATGAAGTTTCCATTAAAAAGCATTGCGTTCAGACATAAAATTAGGGAGATCTTGTAAGCATGAATTGAAATATATGAAATGCGGATGAAGGTATGAAAGTGAACATGATCATCGCATTAAATTCGCAGCCTATTCGGTTGAAAAATAATCGGAAATATTTTGCAACGTTATCGCAGAAAGTTAGAGGTAATATTGTTCATTATTGAGGAAAATACTCCGCGGCTTTAAATTAATAATTTCCATGATGTTTTAATTCCGGGCGAAGTCTCACAGCGTGTACAAAATTTTATCGTAGCAATGTCATGTTACAGTTGAGATTGAAAATTTACTTTAGTCACAAAACGAATCAAACGTATAGGAAATGTCACATGCACATCACCTTTGACTGTCAGCTAGTGTTATGCAGTTGACTATATTTGCTCCCCTTGCAAATATGAACAATTATGATGCAAATGTGCAAATTTATGATACAGCCAAATGTCTAGAAATTTATTGTTTTTGCTCTTAAGGCAAATACGAGTAAACCACATGCAAAAGTGTTCTTTTGGTATCCTGGCAAAACAAGAGCAAACACCACTGCAAATTAGGGGTTTTGCAATATTTTTGCCTGCATTTGAAGTACAGTGAAAACTGTCATTTTTGCCAAGGATGTAAATTTGAGTAAATTGGTAGAAATGTTGAAGATTTAGTCATGCTGCAAATACGTATCAAATTTTTATCAAACCATTACATCTACTTGACTTTTGCGTATCAATACCTATCTAGCAAACATATGTATTTGCCCACACTTTAGCTGACAGCGTAAATGTAATGCAAATTTGGAGCTCCAAATTTACCACATATTTGCACCTTTCGCAAACATTAGTAAATCCGTTTTTTCGTCCAGTGTTTAATGCGAATAACGGACTTTTGATGACCCCTTTGATAACTGTTATACGGAACTATTTTTAAAGACTGATCAAAGCAGTTTACCTAGTATTTTTGGCTGCTGAATATTAAACTCTATCCTTACGTCCATGGACAGCTTATCATCGTCACATACTATCAATGATTTTCACCTGCTCAATTTTTTTTGTTTGGACACCTCAGCCATTTATGAATTTTAGTCATTTAATTCTAACTTTCTTGCAATGTGTGTTTATGATAACGTTTTAGTGTTCGAGTGATGTTTCCTAATTTTAAGGCTGAACATTTTCAAAAATTGTTTTTTAACAAACGCTACAATTGTGGAAACTTTTCGTTAGAATATTACGTTAAGAGCAACATTACATCAGAGTATAGCTTGATTCCTTTCAGCTGCGAAATTATTTGAGAGTGACCGTCTATTAGATCATTTACGCTATCTTTTCTTTTGACAGAACACGTCACTGATAACGCACAAGTCAATCTAGCTCAAATTTACTAATTACTCAAATTTAGCATGGTATAATAAACAAATTCTACCTGAGAAAACTTCCCTTTTATCGCTCTTTTACACACACACCCTGTTGATGAAAACGGCGCTATGAGATTGCAGAGGGGGCCGGATAAAATGATTTGCTCAATCATAGTCTGCTTCATTTTTGGAGCAGTTTTGGCGGCCGAAGAAGAATCTAGATCTTCCTACATAGTAGCCCAAGAGAACAAGCGTTTACATGGCTATGCTGTAAAGAGAATCGATTCTACCGATGAAATGTCATGCAGTCAAGCATGTTTAAGGCATTCTTGGTGTACTTCTTCTAACTTTAAAGAGTCCTCAGGCAATTGTGAACTGAACAAGCACGAGTTTTCAATAACTGCAGATGATGACACCAAGCTCACTGTTAATACCGGCACAACGTTTTCAATGTTTCTTAAGGTAAGTCGAAGAGATGTTTGTCAACAACGTACGCGATGTAAGAACTGCATTCAAATAAATTTTAACTAATACACATCTGTTCTGTTGGAAAACAGCACTCAGCCAGGATCACATGAATTCGAACATTTTTGCCCAAAAACATTCGCTAGTGTAAAAAGCTGCAGGAAGTCGATGGAAAACAACTTTTGCTTACCCAAGTAAAATGTGATTTTCTGCAGGTTTGTCTGATGGCTGGATGCCTCAACAGAGGTTCTTGTTTGTTCGACAAAGAAAAAGACGCTTTCGCTTGCTCATGCAATCCGCAATGGAGTGGAGAAAAATGTGAACTAGGTAAGTTCTTTAGTTTTTTTTGTCCCTTATAATAAATATAAAATAGTGGAAGAGGTGTACTGTTGGAAGCAATTGTCTGTATCTGGCAAATATTTCAGTGCTACAAAGAAACTTAAACTGTGGGCAGATTGCCAATTTAATGAGCCTTCTACTCTGTGAAAAGTATGTAACATTGGCATTTAGTTTTATTTATTTCTTAGCCTAGTCAAATGTGGATCGGCCTGGGATTAGAGTGATTAGGTTCTTTTGAAGAGAAAAAAGCGAATAATGGTGCCAACAGCCTGCTATACACTGGTCCCATGTATGGTTGTTGCCATTTTCAATATTTCGTTCGTCATCTTCTGTTCCATCTTGTAGTAGTCCAGCCAACACTTTTCGCGAGTTTCTCCATTTAATAGACTACCTGGGATGGACTAGTTATAATCTGTTTTTGTAGACATTGACGAATGCGCAAAAAAGTGCGGTGCCAATGCCATCTGCAATAATACCAAGGGAGGATACAACTGCACTTGTCATCCGGGATACTATGGAGATGGAAAGAATTGTGAACCAGGTAAAATGACAGGCTTCGTATCAACTTGGAAGATTTTTGTAAAACTATGTAAGCAGACAATACCGTTAAATCACTCAGTGCGAAAAGTACAATTTACTTCGCCATTATTCTATGATGGTTAAACGGCAGTATTTTTATATTAGTAGACAAGAGCCACAATTATTGCTCTTGATATAGAATATGGACACACATCTAACTGAAGACGGTGGTAGGTCTTCTTTTTTATTTTTTCAATTTTCAAACAGAAATTGGTGGTAAGGTATTTTTAATATTAAAGGTATCTTTTTAAAAGAATCAAGCTGAATAATTAGACTCTGAAGGTCTCTAATAATGCTTGTTTTCTTTAAGGTTTATATGACAATTCTTAAATATTAATTACCCCCTTGTTTATCTTGTTGCACAGTTTCATCGTGTAAGGATCTTTTTGACAAGAAAATGTGAGTAAAAAAATACAAAGTTTTCTTTTTACACCCTTAAAATAACGAAATAAGTCGGTACAGCTGAATGCGCCCGAACTGTGCTTGGTTTGCCCGTCGAGTGAAATCCAAATCTGAGTGATTTATCAGCTGTCATTATGTTATTTCGATTGCAATTGTTCGAAGTTATTCCTGGTAAATGCGATGATGGTCTTGTCGCAAAAAAACCTTCAACTTAGCTACCTTCAATACGCAGTACGTTTAATTATATTCGAGCTAATTGAGTCCCCCAGCTACTCTCCTACGCAGTTCTTATGACGAGCAACAAGTGCGTCTTCCTTGATTGACGAACTTAATTAGTCATCGCTGCAAGAGCCAGAAAACTAATATGAATTGATCTTTCACTTTTTCGTTTAGTTACTTTGCCCTTTCAAGTGAATTTTCTCTTAACACCTTCAGGACCACGAAGTCCCACAGCATGATAGCATGACATACATCCTTTTGCCGGCCACTTTTGTTGATGCCTACAAGTACTCTTTATTGCCCGTTATATAACTGTGAAAGCAGTCCTTCGTCTACCGCTATCAAAGCTCCGTCTTTACCAGTGTATAAAAGCATAGATAAATAGCCTACGATGCGCGATAGTTAGGAGCTGGAAAAATTAAAATGATATTTCATTTTGTACAGCTTGAACGTGAGTCAGTTGGCCACTCTCCTCCTTGACTCCAAACTAGTTTCAGTTCTCTGTCACTTTGGAAATTTTGGATGCGGAGATGGAGGATGGACACCGGTCATGAAAATGGACGGCAATAAGGTAAGACATTTGTGTACGTTTTCCCTTAGTTTGGCGACTAGAGTGAAAAAAATGTGCCTCTGTCAGCGGTAACTTTCAATTATCCTAGCCTGCGAATACAGCCGTTTCTCCTTGCTCCTCGTTGCTAGGGACGTTTCATCAGGAGGAACGTCTGCACCTCAGCGACAGAAATTCCATACTAATGACGTAAAATTGTAAATTTTCTGGGGAAGCATAACCCCAGTCCTCCAAGTTTGAAGTGCCTTCTGTGCTCTAACTTTTCTTCTCGTGCGTATACATGCTAAGTCCTTGTATCTGAAAGATTTAAGTATTAAGAACACCTTTAAGCTTCTGGAATATCTCGGTCAGTAGCAGAGGTCATCATCCGCTTTTCCTGTCAGACGAGGTGAAGGTTTTCATATCAAAACACAGAAGCCTCTGGTCTCTGTACTTGCGAACAGGCGAGAAGTAGAGATAATTATATTCAATTCGGCATTTTTCAATCGCATCAATGATTAAAGAGCGCAGTATTTGTTTACTTTTTATTCTATCGGTGACCATTAACGCCATTTCGCCTGCTGTGACTAATTTCATTTTATAAATCTGGAGAAACAAGGACGTTGAAGATATTCTTTTCACTGTAATTGTTCTTTCATTGCAAATTCCTTTTTTTTTTTCTTTTCCGGAAAGGATGTTGTCTTTAGAAGAAAAAAGAAACCTGTGAACTTTTCTTTTTAAAGGACAATTTTTCTATTTCTTCCTCCTTTCTACCACAGCAAACTTTTCACTACAACTCCCCTCTCTGGAGCAACAAAGAAACCTTCAGCCTTGAGGGAGGGAAGACTGGGTTTGACACACAGGAGACCAAACTTCCCTCCTACTGGAACACATCCTTCTCCAAGATCTGCCTCGGTATGAAGATCGGCCAGCAGTTCAAATTTATTGTCATCAACAAGCAGGCGAACTCCTTGTACTCTCTGATCGCTGATGGGCAATACCGGAGCACCTCACTGGGTCGTGACAAGTGGAAGTCGCTGATTGGTTCTGAGGCCTCCTTGCAGAAAAACTGTAACAAGGAAGGGTTCAATGCTGTTAGTAGTCATCCTGACAACTCTAAAGCAAGAATCGGTATCATTGGTGACAATAGAGGAGATTGCAGGGACGGTGACTCTAGAATTGGGTTTGGCACTGGAGGAACTCCTGATAAGAGCAACTCATGTGGAAACGAGGCGGCTACATTTGCTCCAGATAATGGCGTAAAGCATATTAAGACAATGGGATATATTTTGGTGCTGTAAGAAGAAAGTTATCTGGGTTTATTTACCTTGGTGCCAAACGAAAGCTAGCCTAACTAAACTCTAGATCCTGTTCGTTTATGTGGATAAACAATAGACTATTTCTAGATTGAATTACACTTAACCATAATACATTAGAAATGAAAGACACACTGAGAAACTAAGATTAAAATCATTGGCTAAGTCAGCTTCCATTGCTCCTTATAGTTTGCTGCCCGCAGATAATCTTTGAAGACTGATGTTTGATGTGTACGGCGACGGCAACGAGAACAGCAAAAAAAGCAATGTGTTTAGATTGGCAAAGTAACAACTTTGCACGTGCATCAGGCTCTTTTGTACCTCTTTTTTTCCTGAACTTTCATACAGTCCTTGAGTCAACTCCAAAAACAATTGCCATCATTTGACATGGAATACGCGAGATAAGGTTTGAGGCAGAGCAAATTCACTTTTTCAGTGACGTTTTCGTAGCCGTCGCCTTCGTTGTTGCTTAAGCTCTCTATTGTCAACAACGAGACTAAGATCACCCGGCGGACGATCATGCTCAATCCACTTTTAAAATCCATTTTGAAATGACTCCTGGGTTCAAACGGAGGCTTGATTGCCAGTCGCTGTTTGGGAATGAGCCAAAGCTCATCCTCTGAACACATATTAATTAAAACTGTATAGCTTTATTTGGTCTTCATCATTTCCCGGGATTCTCCTTTTTAATGTTTTTCTGTCAGTAATATAATGACTTAAAAAATATAGATAATTATAATGGTTAAGTGAAAGCATCATGTCTTAAAAGCGACACTTATTAGTTTGTATTATTCTCTTATATTGTAAGGAGAGACTTTCTATGAATTCTTTATTTGCCTCGAATTTCATATATAGCTTTCAAATATTCGCTTTGACTTTGTTTTTAGTAATTCATACTACTGAATTTGCATAAAGAGGTTTTAGCTCCGCAAAAAGGCTCGTACCATTTTATTGTCCTTTGTTTCATTTGCTTTGTGTTCGCAAGGTAATAATTGTAGAAAAAGCCAACAGTGTTTACAGCTGTCAAAACTATTTGCCACTGACTCTTTTCAACCGGATACGTTTAACTTCAATTGTTGACTTTTAGAAAAAATCATTAGTTTTCAGAATAATGTCTACTAACTTAAGTTTATCTTTGAATTTAAGCTTTCTTTTTATTCTGCACGACGGCTCCGTTCACATTTGCACCTTTTTACAGATGTAACTTGTTTTAATTGGATAATACTTATATGTATTTGCAAATATAACTTTCTTTAGTCTGTTGGGTAAATAGACGCAAAAGATGAGTTTGGAATATGAAAGGTTTTGCTGACTTGCAAATTCGAAACATATTTGTTTTGCTGTTAAAACTAGAGAACTATTAATTAGTCCGCGTTTCTTCCTATTTGAACAGACGCTAGCTTGTCTTGCAATTTCATTCATAGTTTGTAAAATACACTGTGCATAAACGCTGTGTTGCTGACCTTACAGCAAACGTAGCTAGCTTTTGTTCCAGTACTTTTACTTTTTAAAAATAGCAACAATAATAAGCTTAGACTGTTCACAGTCCCCCATTTTTCCGTGAGATCGTTTAGATATACCGCGTCTTACCGTCACGGGTATCTTGATTTTCAAATGTACCGAGGGGGCGGACGTCGGGGATTATAGCTAGAGAGGGGGGAGGAAGAGAAAAATAGATATATAGATATAGATATTTGTAAACACGCGTAATCGATGCTAAACGTGTCTGGCATGTTTTTCATCACCAGCGGAGTTTCTTAATTAATGAATGGTAAAAGGCGTGAAATTCCTGTCACGCCTCCTGAACGCGAGCTGCGGTGATGTTATTACAGTCCCTCTATTTTTCTCGCTTCCTCCCTAACCGCCCCCGTCCCCTAAGTGGTTTTGAAACTCATGCAATATGGCAGCCCGTAACGCAAAGTGCTCGATCTCGATGATCTTACGGAAAAATAGAGGACTGTGAACAGTCTATAAAAAGCTATGACTCGCCTCATGTAAGGGAATCCGGATTCCGGAATCCAGGAAGTTTTTGCTCGTGGAATCCGGAATCTTGGGCTTTGGAATCCGGAATCCAGAACTAAGAATCCGGAATCCTACTAAAGATTGGAATCCGGAATCCAACTTCCTAAAGATCCACTCCAGATTAAATTGAGCTACTCGCTTGTAAGAAAAACCATCCGTGGGGGAGAAATGAATGCGTGACGAACGAACCCCAAAGGATGTCTGCGGGGAGGCTAGTCTATGGAAAGCCTCCCGAGGGTATAGACCTGAACGTGACGACATAATATCAGCATATCTGGTGTCAAAACAATAGTTCACCAGCTCCATATGAAAGGTCGAGGTCACGGCCACATGATTAAAATTCTATAATAGCGAGGGAACCCTTGCTTATGAGCGGCTGGGAGGATCACAAAATTGGGGAGTTTTCAAGGGAACACAGCGCAGCCTTTTTAAGGTTTAAATTGAATTGTTATGAATAACTTCGACCTCTGGCTATGTTTGATTCTCTGTTGTTCACTCGCTTCGCTGAACTTTAAAAAATCAAAAGCGATTTTATGCGAGCTTTTTGAGCTGGCATAGGACTGGGAAAGGTGCACCTGGGGTGAACCTTTTCTTGAGCCTTCCTGGTCTTCCTGGTTCACAAATGAAAATAAACGTCTATGTTCAACAGTTTACCTAAAAAGAAAAAAAGAAATTCACGGACTCCTAGCGCCTAATTTGGTCCTAGTAGTTTCGCTGAGAACAGTTTCATGGTTTCGATAATCTTTATTTGAGAAATAAGCCAGGAACTGTCAGAACCGTACCAATCAGCTGTCACTAAAGTAATTACGTGCAAGGACGCGGTGGGTGCCTTTTTCATTCATTCCCCGGGCATTCGAGTGAAATCTCGCCACCTCTTCGATGTCTTCGATCAGACGGCAGTTTGAAGTTTGTTGTTTGTTGGATTTTTCTTTTCTACTGTTATTGGAAAGCACAAGCAAAAACAAAAGGCTGAGAGAGAAAGGGACCTGTAATACTGTGTTGTGAAATTTTATACCAATTTTTAGCTGACTGCGACACAGGCGGCCCAAACTCATTACATTAACGCGGACGTGACTCTTGCTTGCGAGCGGTGTTGTGTTACAAACGGTTATTTACAAAGGCTTGTATGGGATCGATCGGTTTTTCTTAAAAGAGATAAAAAATGTTATGTTTTTAAATAAAATCGACTTACCTTATTGCCTTGTTGTATTTTTTGTTGTTTGCCCGCGTCTCAGGCCGTTTTGAAGCGTTTTCGGCGAGTTAGCGCTATTTTGGTGTCCCACTGCTAAAAGAAAGACAAGGCAGAACAGTGATTCCCGGAGTGTCCGTCGCTCGAGGCGAATAATTCCACTGGAAAATTACCCCCGGTCTCAATTCCTTCAGAAATTCAAAGCAGAGATGTTGCAGTTCCATGTCCATTCACTCGATTCGCAATTCCTCCCACACATCGTTCACTAGCGATGCTTTCATCTCTTGCTCGATCGGCTTCCCGATTTCAAAATAGGCTCGTCCAAACTGCCGTGGACCCGTTCACCGATCGCATAGTATGTCGGGTAACTAAAATAAGCCCGGTGAGGGTAGCCAGCGGGGCTAACGGGTTTGTTTGTTTGTCGACTGCGGGCCACTCCGGGAATCACTGTTCTGCCTTGTCTTTCTTTTAGCAGTGGGACACCAAAATAGCGCTAACTCGCCGAAAACGCTTCAAAACGGCCTGAGACGCGGGCAAACAACAAAGAATACAACAAGGCAATAAGGTAAGTCGATTTTATTTAAAAACATAACATTTTTTATCTCTTTTAAGAAAAACCGATCGATCCCATACAAAGCCTTTGTAAATAACCGTTTGTAACACAACACCGCTCGCAAGCAAGAGTCACGTCCGCGTTAATGTAATGAGTTTGGGCCGCCTGTGACTGCGATAGATCTAAACGTGCCAAATGCAAAGATGATATTTCGTTTGTGTCGATCTGTGGACTGTACTGAAGGTGGCGGCAAGCAAGTCACAATCATGAACAAAAGAAACGTTAAGTTTATAGGTTTAAGCCCGCTGATTGATTTTTTTCTTAATCATAATTGAATCTAATATAAATTTTACGTCGTCCTTGGGGAAAATATCGTATACATTGTTAAACGCTTAAAACGAGCCAACGTGTCAGAAGCGCGCAAGTCTCTCTCGATCTCTCAGTCATCTCAGACTCGATCGAGGATCAGACGGACTTTTCATGTTTTCTGGTTCTACAGTTGTGATTAGGCCTCGTTCACATTGAGGTCGCTTTTGTAAATTAGACCGATCTGAGATCGGTTTAGCCCGTATTTTTTTTCTTTGAAATGGATCCTAGAGCCACCTAGAACGCGCTAACATGAAATAAAACTCGCCGGGGATTTCATAATCTCACACTCAAATCTCTTACGTATTGATGAAGCCAAAGGCGAGATCTGGTCAAATTCGATTTTGTACCCGTGATTGCCTGTCAGGAATGTGACAGGCCATGAAAGAGCGTATGCTTGAAATTAATCCTCAATTTTTAACGTGTTAAACAATCAAAACGTGGTTATGCGCACATCTTAAGTATGAACCAACTAATTTTTGTGTTCTTTTTTACCTTTTTAATATCAAATTCAACGCGACAACTGGGGCCAGATCTCGCCTTCGGCTTCGTCAACAAGAGATCTGGGTACGAGATTAGGGATTTCATTGACCTCTAGGGCGAGGGGGGAGGGGGTGGTTTGCTCTCGCATGCTGTCCAGCAAGGATGCTTGCGTAGCATAAGTCAATAAAGAACAAACAAGTTCAGCTCTACAGTTTTGACTGAGCGCGGGCAAATCAGGCTATCTTTGACTACGTTTTGAGCCGTGTTGTCTATTAAGGTCATTCCCCTGAATTGCATTGCGCATCTGTACTGCGCATGGGATTGCAATACTAGTCACGCAATCTTTCAAGATGGCTACCGTCGGCGTCGCGTCGGCACCAAGTCGAGAGATAAAAAAGGTTTTTTTCTAAGTTCAAAAGAAAAGGGAAGACGAGAGAAGTTAAAAAATATTTGGGCAAGGAAGTGTTGTAATGTGAAAGGTGATGGAGGCGTTAGCACAAAAAAGAAATGCATCGAAGACGGCAGCTGCAACTTTCGAGGCAGACGAGTAATCGAGTTAGACGTCCTGGCCAGAGCCCTGGATAGTGGTTGCAGAGCGTGTGGAAAAGCACTTCATCTATCAAACTGCCATGATGAGACTATCTCTGGGTTGGGTCTTTTTTTGTATATTATGTGCAGCGATCCGGAATGTGGAGAGGTAAATGCGTGAACCACAAACATCGCATCGTGCCGCCGGTGCTGGTCGCGGCCGACCAATTTTTCATAAAAACACCAAACTTGCCACAGGTAGGTATATTTATTTGATTAGCAGCTTTTATCCGAACATTTTTCCGAGCGTCATCATAATTTAACAATCATAATACCGTGTAATAACTAACTTTTAAATGTACATGTACTGTGTTTATGTGCAGGAATGTTACACGCCGGTATGTAAACGCACTGCTCACGTCGATAAACCTTCCAGCCGTGGGACAAAACACTCTGAAGGCCAGAGAAAGAGAAGTTGGCGCAGCGATTGAGACTGTTGCAAGGAATTCATGTTTAGAAGGATTACAGTTGGAGAAAGATTGTCGGAGGACCGTGGACACAGAGCAAGTTGTAAAAATCGGGGTATCGTACGACATGAGTACGCAGAAGAGGGGAAAGGGCCACAATGGTTTGACAGGTTAGTCCTATAATATACATAAAGCTATGAAATAATGGAGGCATTTTTGCTTTGCTTGCATGGCATCCATATCAGTAACAAATGTCTGTTTATCCATTTTAAAATACAATATTTAACAAATTCAAAACGATTTTTTCTTTTGCAATAATAACAATAATAACAAGATAATGAAATAGCAGCTCTAGAAGTTAAAATCAATTATTATTTTTACCCTAGACGACAAAATTTCCATCCAACAGCAGTCAGGCAATTTAACATTTGATTTCCTTTAACAATAATACTATTATTAAAACCGAATATTGGAAGCAGGGTGCTTGTTCAAATCATCCTCAAAGACAGTGAATGAGCTAAATAAAATACTAGCATTATTAATCGACAACAATGAGTCATTCATTTAATTTATAGAGGTATTGACTTTTTGACTAAAGTAAATAAAACGAGACTATTTTTTTTCCTAGGAGAAGGGTCTATGATTGGGCTATCTTCAGGCAAGGTGGTGGGCTAGCTACAGCGCAAGGACGAAGAGACGTGCAGTATGTGAGGCAGCTAAGAGAAATGGCAAGGAACCGAGGTCACATGACTGTCGGATGAACTGGACAGCTTCCACCAAGGTCCTCGCAGAGAAATTTAGTGGCAGGGCAAGAATCACAATTAACAAGAGAATTCTTGAGAGCATTTCCAGTTGCTTTGCAGACAAGTAAAATGTAAATCCCTAATATGGGAATGTAAACAAGAAAACGATAAGTTATGATATTTATCTGTGCTTTTGCTGAATTAATTATACAGTGTGTGATGAGAAACTTAGCTAAACTTACCTGTATAAACATGTATATTCTTAGTTGACACAGACAAAAGGTATCCGGAAGTCACCCGAATTCGGCATGCAGTATCTCCTGGTCCCTTGTACAGGTCACCAAAATTCCGAAAATAAGCCCCGGGGCTTGTATTTTTCAAAGGCCCTTTTTGAGGGGCCTATTTTAGGAGGGGCCTATATTCGGAGGGGCTTATGTACGGAGGGAAATTTGCGTTTCAAAATCGATTGAGCTAGCTTGTGGTTGGAAGGAAATTTACCATTTGTGCTTTGTTTTGCTTTGTAATCGAGGGCAAATTCCAAGTACAAGCCCCCCGGGGGGCTTATATTCAGAGGGGCGATTTAACAGAGGGTTTTTGCATTACGATTTTGGGGGGTTATATTTGGAGGGGCTTATAAATGGAGGGGCTTATTTTCGAAATTTTACGGTATTTCATTAAGAAAGCCATGCAAGTATTATGTAACAGGCAAAATTTCTCGGAAATTATAATTAAAGTGTCATATTAAAGTGTCAGATTCAGTATTGCTTGATCTTTTTATTGTACCAAAGTAACTTTAATTTGGTTGCCATGGCGACCATTTTTCATCATTTTGTCCTCAATCGGGAGCCCAGATAAAGCACCCCTTTAACCTGTCACTTACCAACCAAAAATTAGATCTATACAAATAAGTACAGTTAAATTTACGATGTTTTTTTCCTGGAAAGAGAAATGGGCCTGCCCACCTGGGAACAGAAAATGATGGCATAGCTTCCAAGCGAATACCGGCACCCCCCTCTTTTTTTCGCTTGTTTGACTTTACAACCAATAGGCTGCCTACACAAAAAGAATGGACAATTTCCTATGTTCAGAAAAAAAGATATAAAGGAAAGTATAAAGCCAAAACCCATTTTTTCAATTAAGTTATGGTAACCATGGTAACAAACTTAAGGGAAGTGCTTCCACGACGTATGCGTTTTCGTACCAAAAGCCTTTTGAAAGTGTTACTCTTGTCCAACTCTAAATGTGTATAACCTTATTTCGCACAATCAATAGTATTCTGAGTGTTATCAGGCCTAATTATTGATATAGTCCATGGTGCAAGGCAGCAAACCGGAAGTTTCGAAAATTGCCTCAAAGGGGGTATGTTTGAGCCCTCGCAGCTCGTAAACTAATACCGGCACCCCCCTTTTTTATTTTGATTTTGAAGTCCCAGTATGATGAATAGTTAATATACAAAATTTGAGAAAAAATCTATGTTAAGTTCTATTTCAGGGGAATGACCTTAAGCCACTTTTTGAACTCGATTTAAATGGTTCAGCAACAACTAGACCAAGTAACTGATAGTTTTGGGATTGCAGACTGTCAAGAGTTACGGACTTTTTACCTTTATTTTGACCAGCCAAAAACGTCGAGGCTTGACAGCGTAAAAATTCATTTAGTGGATCAACGTGGTCCGGCCACTGTCCGAAATTTATTTTGAGCTATGTTATCATTCTTAGAAAATTATGTGACACAGTCAACTTTAGACACTTTAGGGCCGCGTTGACAGGGATACCACTTTTGTCAGCTTGAAGTCCAATTTAATCTTCTGCAGTGCTCTTTTTGATTGTCAATCTTTTACTGAGTATATATGCTTATCCCGTCCTAGGAGAAGTGTATTTTTTTGTATTTGGCTAAAATTCGTGTCTTACGAGTCATATGAGAAAGTGTGAAAGCAATTCAGTTAAGAAGTGATATCTAATGCGCGTGTTCTACGGCTTACTGTGTCTCTATAAATGAAAGTTTTACAAAAGAGCGGTAACCGAATTTAGTTTTTTGCGCTATGACAATGATTCCAATAAAAAGTAGAGAAAGAACGAAAAACAATGTCCTAAAACATGTTAAGAACCAAGCTTTTCTTCGTCATAGTTTGGAGGTGATTAGCAATTGGCGGCTTTTAACGTTTTGTTCAGTTCTATTACTTCGTAATACTGTTTTATTGTTCCAAAAGAATTTGCAAACATGATTCGACGCGTTCGGACAGGACAAGAAAAACTACGAATGTAACGACATACAAACAAAATGAACCTTCTATTATATTATTGGTGGATAGCAAAAGACTTGATTAACCTTCGCTGGTTTCTGATATGGCATAGATAGGAAAAATTGATTTGGAGTTACAGACGAACTTTGTTAGGCCGTTTTCTTGCAAATTGCAGCTCGATTTTCCCTGGCAATGACTGTTTTCCCAATACTTTATTATGTAGCAATCAAATGAATAAACGTGAATATTTAGGAATGATTTGTAAGAGTTCTTTTGTTTCTGCTAAGTAACCATTTTTCTATCTGCATAACTGAAAATAGAGTTCGCAAAAATAGAGTATAAGTGAAAAATAGAGTCTTCAGGTCAGTCTCACTCTCTACTAATCACTAAACCAGCTCCGAGATCCGAGATCCCTAATCATATGGAGATTTGGACTAGATCAATCAAAGGACAAAATTTAAAATTGCGATGTCGGTGTTTCGCCACGTTTTTTTGCGGTGATGCGATGTTTGTTATTTTTTTCGCGGTGTTGCGGTGCGGACAGTTCCCCAATGTCCCCCTCATTATTATACCTTAAACCCTTACGGAACAGTAATACATTTCTTCACGTAATTTATAAATCGAAAAAGAAAACAAACTTGTTATGCATTCTAAACAACGTCTTTTAATATAGCAAGATTCGAACACGAAAACGAAATGCGAAGAAAAGCATTAAAACAGAAAAAAATTGGAATCCAGCCCTTTTTGGAATCCGGAATCCACTGAGCTGGAATCCGGAATCCAGTACTCGGAATCCGGAATCCACAGGGTGGAATCCAGAATCCAAGACTGTCATGGATTCCCTTACATGGGGCGATATGACTATCTCTTTTATTTGATTTTCATTTACTTCTATAGTAAATGATTTCTGTTTACATATCTATTGTACTCTTTTGTTTTCAATGGTTATTCAAATCATATATAAGTAAGTTGCTTTGAACTGATTTTTCGATTACGTTGCCCATTAGATCGAGTATTTCAGAGCTGATTACATCGCGGATTACATTTTCTGAGCTAAGTTACGCTACGTGTACAAGAATAAACGCTGTTGGAACCAAAGTTCAGTTTGCCTTTGCTGTACCAGTTAGTGGTTTGATACCTCAAGAGAAGTGACGGCCCTTTCCCGCCAGCGAGTTGCAATTGAGTCTAGTTTCCCCCCCTTAATCGAGAGTTAAAGTGCCTAGTTCCCGTCGAGTGTTCAAATCGTTCAAAAGTGGAAAAACTTTCCGTCACAATATATCCTTACCATACTTATGCTTGTACACTATGAGGAAATAATTATAAATAAATGCTCCTCTGTCTCAAGTCGTAAAATTACAAAACAAAGCGGTTCGTATTATAAATGATGTTCCTTTTAATTAATGGAATCAATAACTCCACACTACGTATCCCTTAGCCTTTTGAAATTTCCTGATACTGTTAAACTGAACACATGTATGCTTTTTTTTATTATTTCTACCGTGAAAAGTTCTCTAATATTATACAGGGTTGTCACTAAGGGCCGGGGGCCGGGGATTTCCCCCGGTTACTCAGAGCATGGCCCCGGCTACTTTCGTGTTAAATTAAACCAAAAGAGCACACCTTTGAAACACACAAAGACTATCCATCAAACTAAATGCAAGTTTCATCGGCAGCAGGTTTAAGTAATTTTGAAATACTCACGTACAAAAACTAAGAAATGTCGGAAAAAGACATCTGACTTAGCTTTGGTACTAGTACACACGCGCGACGGCAACGAGAATGCAATAGGTTTATTGAGTAAAACAACTAGTTTGCACGTACATCACGCTTTTTTGTACATTTCTTTGCCGTTACTTCACGACTACGACGTGAAAATGCCTAGTTTCACGTTTTATGGAGGACGTAAACAAGCGGCGACAAACTTTTCTTTCTCTTTCTAAACCTGAGTGCGGTCCCAAAGACTCAACTCCTAGGAAATTGGCCTACATAGCTATTTTCAGCGAATTGAAATAAACGCGACAAAGTTGGAAAAAACGCCAATTCATTTTAAAAGTGACGTTTTCGCTGCCGTCACCTTTGTCGATGCAAAAATTCCTTAGTTTCAACCGTTGTGTCGGCTTTGTGTTGAACATGTCGAAGAAGTAGCAAAGGAATCTGCAATCTTTGTTCACGATGAAAGACCTGAGCAGATCTCTGTTGACATCAGAGAAGAAGTTGAGGCTTCATCCGAGCGTTAAATCTCCCTGATGCTGATGTTGATGATAATGAGGATTATGATGAAGGCTTTGAAGATGAAGACTATGACAACTGATTGCTATGTTTAATAAATTGACATTTAAGTGACCAGGCTTTAGATATCGAGTATATAAAATAACGCACGGTCAACGGGAAATGTTCGATCATTGTCTGCAGGTCATGATCAAATCCCCTCAGTTCTACTTCCAAGAAATTATATATAGAAGGGAAGTTAAGCATTAGCATTACTTTTGCATTCTTCTTGAGTCTCGTTTTGACATCTCAGCGTCGTTTATGAAGTATTAGCCCTGTCTTTTAAACGCTTTTCCGTAGGTCAGTTTCTTCGTATGTTAAGTGATGTCTCGTTCCTAAATTCGAGACCACTAATGTTACCAGTTGTGCAGTTTAGTTTTGCCATAACTTACCCGCGATTTTTTGTACAATGTTACCAGTTGCGCAGTTTAGTTTTGCCATATTTTATCCCGCTATTTTTTGTATGTTACGCTTGTTTTCGCCTTATCATACTTTTATTTTTCAACAAACCATAGTAACCTTATGTTTATGATGCTTTTTCGTACATTCATCGTCCGCTTGTCTTCTTTCCGCATCTCCGTGGGTTAATTCATTTGTAATATTAGTTTTACTTTTGTTTTCCGTAAGTCGTTTCGTTCTTACGTATAACTGAATGAGGATTTACAATTGATTTTACAGCGCATGTTAATTCATTTGCACCATATAAGAATCGATTGTCCTTTCCACATTTTTAACATTTGTAAAGTATCGTTAATTTGAGGAGGACTCGGAAAAAAATCCGAGTCCCAGATGGGACTCCTCAAATTAATATCATGTTGTTGTTGTTTCATCTTCAATATAAAGTATCGTTGTCATTTAAAAACTTCACTGGCCACCGTGCGCCTTGTCTGCGTGAAGATAAGACTGCGCGGATAACGTGACCGGTGCCTACCTGTATTTTTTTCAGTCCCGGTGCTTACATGTATATTCCCATTTGGCGGCCACTAAAAAAAACCTCCAACGAGCCTTTACGTAAAGTAAAAACTTATTCTGTTAGTGTCAGGATGTTGCAGTTTTCTTTAATAAAGACGTGATCATCATGAAACCGCTAATGATAGCTGTACTCATGATGGAGATTGCTTTTTTGGGGCGGTAATGCCTTTTGGAAAACGGTAGAAGTTGCACTTCAAAAACTTCTTGGGGGGGGGGGGCTCCATGACTGCTTGCGACTTCCCCTGCTACTTACAACAAATACCCGGCAACTTGAAATCTTAGTGACAACCCTGAATATACCTGTTTCACTAGTATCTGAGCTACATAATCACAATTATACCCGCAGTGCATGATCTAATCAAATAGTTATATCCCCATTACGAACTCATCGCAGAAGATTCTCCCCCTGCGTTATTGGAAGATTCTTTTGGAATAGCATTCCGCAATTAATGTATTATTTTTGCCCCCGAATACAGCATTCTCTCTTCCCTCCTCACCACATTGACAGGCAAATTATACCTCAGCAACTGTGAATAAAACCGTTGAATTAGGAGCATTGTTTATTGTCAATGATTCCTTTTCTTGACGCAGGAACTAAAAGGGAGTTTCTCTGATTCACCTACACAAGTAACCACCCACCCCTCCCTTACTCGGCAAGCTTTTATTTGTTACGCCGGCTGGTACCTAAAAAAACACATAACTCGCCGGCAGATGACTTAAACCATGATGCGTAGAACTGATATTGTAAAAAAGGACATTTCTTGATTCAACCTACTTGAAAGAAAGTGCTCAAAGATTTTTTTCAACTGAACTACATATAACTAGAAGAATCTCTGGCAAAAAAATCGATTTGAACACAGCGCTATTTTCAGGTCTCAAAAAACTCGCCAACATTTTTCTTTGAATCATTTTTAGAACATTTGCTAAGAAACTTAAGTTTGAAAGTTGAACTAACCCGAACCACCCATCCCATTGTTTTAGGCGGTGAGGCAATTAAAGTTGGGTTCTTGCCACAGACCGATTCCAAAGCAGGTGATTCCTTTTACTAATGCATTAATACTGAGTTTGCTAACAGTCGATCAGATGGACACAATAACCACGTATAAGCAAATCCCGATAAGAATTTGGTCTTGCGTTTCATTCAGTTCTGAAGAGTTTTCAATTGCATCGAAGTCCCAAAAACTTTAAATAGTTTTAATATAGACAGTTGATTCTCCTTATTTTGCAAGATGTCATAGATAGGTTCCCTTTTTATTGATGCAACAGCCATACTTAAATAAATATTTAAGACTGTATAAACTAGACATAACTTAACAGTGCTAATGATCGAAAAAACCCACGTAGTGTCTAAAGCCTTACTGAACAGTATATTCTTCTTATTTGGCAAGTCGTCAAAAAGCTACTGTTGTTAAAGACTAATAATTAAAGCATAATTTAAATTTTAACTGTATTGGTCGAAAAACCCATTAAGCACTCCCGAGCATTGAAATAACATTTTCAAGAACTTTTAAGTAAAGCTAAAGGGAACCTATCATTTTTTCGCTTTTCAAAAGGAATATAGAGGATTCGATGTAAATTCTTAAAGCAATGGTTGTAGTTAGATTTTTGGACGCACAAAAAACGATTTTGCGATGGCTGCTGATTGGCACTTTTAGTCAGACCGGTGACGTCATTGATGGTAGAATAAGGCATTTACGAAAAGACTAAACATAAAGTCTTCTCTGAAAATATAACTTTCCCTCCACCCCAAATCACCCTAAAAAAAATTTGCTGAGTCAGTCTCAGTTTTATGCTTTTTATGTTGTATGTCAACAGTTAACTAAAGAAAAATAAACTTATAAGTTGACGCTCGAGACATTTTAATTAATATAACCTTATTAAAGAAGAAGTAGTTTGATATAAAGCCATATTGAATTGCAGTGCAGAAAACTGTAAAGATATTTTCTAACCCCAAAGAGGCTTGGAGCTAAAAAAAATAATCAATTTTGGTAACGTCTCCTTTAAGGGAGCAATACCCAGGCGACGTTTTTAATGTCTTGTTTTATAAGAATGTGTTATTTTTTTCCAGAGCCTTTATCGTAGTGACCAATACGTTGGCCGTATAAATTGCATTGGTTGAGGTTTCAAGACTTGTCATCAATTGGCCCTCACAGACAGCAGCGAGGTACCAGACAAAGAAAGTCATAGATAATAAACATTTAATATTGCTTAGAAAACTGAAGGTTTTTAGGACGGCTATCACTTCACAGGACACTGCTTTTGGCAGTGTTTGTCAAGTTCATCAACTAACCAATACGTTGGCGTATGCAGTGCATTGCGTGAGGTTTCAAGACTTGTCGTTAATTGGTCCTACCAGAATACTAAAGCGACATAACAGACAAAGAAAGTCATGAATAACAAACATTTCATACTGTATAAAAAAAACTGGTGGTTTTTTTAGAACGGCTATCACATTACAAAACACTGTTTTTGGCACTGTTTTTAGGACTGTTGATTTTCCTTATTTGGCAAGTTATCATAGAAAGGTTCCCTTTTTATTGATGCAAGATACTTAAATTAATTTAAGACTTTAAACTAAACCGATAACAGTGCTAATGATCGAGAAAACCCACGTAGTCTCTAAAGACTTATACAGAGAACAGTATATTCTTCTTACTTGGCAAGTCGTCAAAAAGAGTACTGTTTATAAAGACTAATAAAGCTTTGAAATTTTAACTATATTGGTCGAAAAACCCATTAAGCACTCCCTAGCGTTGAAATAACATTTTCAAGAACTTTTTTTAAAGCTAAAGGGAACTTATCATTTTTTCGCTTTTCAAAAGGAATATAGAGGATTCGATGTAAATTCTTTTTGAAAGAAAAGTAATTAGTAAGTTGTAATTAGATTTTTGGACGCACAGAAAACGATTTTGCAATGGCTACTGATTGGCGCTTTTATTCAGAACGGTGACGTCATTGATGGTAGAATAAGGCATTTATGAAAAGACTAAACATTTTCTTTTCTGAAAATATAACTTTCCCTCCACCCCAAATCACACTAAAAATAATTTGATGAGCCCGTCTCAGTTTTATGCTTTTTATGTTGTATGTCAACAGTTAACTAAAGGAAAATAAACTTGTAAGTTGACGCTCGAGACATGTTAATTGATATATAAATTTATTAAAGAAGAAGTAGTTTGATATAAAGCCATATTAAATTGCAGTGCAGAAAACTGTAAAGATATTTTCTTACGCCAAAGAGGCTTGGAGCTAAAAAAAATCATCAATTTTGGTAACGTCTCCTTTAAGGGGGCAATACCCAGGGGACAATTTTTTGTCTTGTTTTTATAAGAATGTGTTATGTTTTCCAGAGCCCTAAGCGTAGTAACCAATACGTTGGCGTATGAAGTGCATTGGTTGAGGTTTCAAGACTTGTCATTAATTGGCCCTGCCAGATTGAAGCGACGTATCCGCACAAAGAAAGTCATGAATAACAAACATTTAATATTGCATAACAAACTAGGATGGCTATCACTTTACAAAACACTGTTTTTGGCAGTGTTTGTCAAGTTCATCCACTGATTTTACGAAGTTTGCCAACCGTGAACAGTTTCACTAATCTGAGATGTTCTCTTTATCCTTCTTCCCGCTTCTTCCGTTGTTTTCTGCGATACCCAATGTAGTCTTTGCTCAACTGGAAGGTTGGTTTTTCTTCGCTTTATTGATAGTCGAGTGAAATTTCATGGAAAAAACCTTTTTACTCTGTATAAGTTAGAGGGAAATCTATGAAGAGGACAGTTCAGGGAAGATGGAGGCAAACAAGCTTTCCTCATTATAACGATATGCATGTAAAACAACACCCGCGGATAGTATTTTGTCACTAACTAACATGGCTCTTTTTCTGTTTCGCTTGGTTAATTACTTTAAATTTCGCTGAAAATTGCGGCCGGCATGTTAGAGAAATGTATGACAGTCCCTAAAGTTGAGCTGGGGAGGGAGCTTAATCAACTAGGACAATCAACTCTATCGCGTTTATAAAGTTTAGTTTTTATCGCGATACTTTATTTTGTTTCGGTTAATTTGTTAAACACTGATGAACGCTGTAAATTTTCCTTGAGTGTAATTCTTAAGGAGCAAGAGCCATAATGGTCCCAGTTATGGCACGACATTAACAGTCAAATAAATAACAGTAGTAGACTGCCAGAAAATCTCTAATTAATTTCATGAAGATGATAATTCCCATTTTTCTTCTCCTGACTTCTAGGCTTTACTTTCAGCTAAGGTGTTTGAATTCCAGTTCACATAACGCGTTCAATTTTAAAAGTCATTCTTAAAGTCGGGAACTCCCTAAATTAAGAGATATCTTAGTGCACGACCGTTGCATTCTAAAAAGGTAAATTTCAAAATCATTCTTTCTTATTAATGATTCTTCAGAATTCACCACCATGTATCATCACAGCCTTCGTCAAGATGTCTTTATAAAGGAAAAGTACCATTATTTAAACGTTCCTAAAGTTGGAACATTTATAGTGTATGACAGCCTTGACTGCACCTTTGAATGCCTCGGCAATCCTTCCTGTTTGTCCTTCAACCTGGCAGCTTACAAAGGAGGAGATGGAAAGTTGCGGTGTGAGTTGTTATCCTCAGAAAAGTACAGCAATTCTGAGGAATATAAAAGGAACGAGAGTTTTCATCACTTTTCCATCAAGGTGGGGTAAAATCTTTGCATAGAGTTTATTAAAGTAAGATATTTTTTTGACATCCCAGTCTATGCGATTTTTAATAACCTGTCACGAATACGAATCGACATAAAAGTGACTACTGCACGATAACAAGTCGGGGTTATTCAGTCGAATGTCACTTCCTCATTTTTTTCTGCAATCAACACTTTTACGCAAAACAAAATTACCTTAATTATATGGCATTTGACATCGACCTTTTTTAAAATTATTTCAGACTCCATGCATGTCATCACCTTGCCAAAACGGAGGCACCTGTGTAGCTAACTACAAGTATCACACGTTTGACTGCCGTTGCAAAGAAGGATTTTATGGAGAATTTTGCGAAAAAGGTAATTGATATTCAGACCAGGGCCCCGGTTCAAGATAGGACAACTAAACTTAGCGGGTTTACCTAAAATTTATCTGGGAACATTTTCAAGGCGTTGTAACGTGTACGTCAAAATTGATGTTACCATGGCAACCGAGTTTTGACAGCCATGTGTTTCAAAATTTGCATTTTCTTTAAAAAATAGGTTTTATTTCTTTTTTTTTTACTGATTGAATAATTAGGTTATCTACTTCTTTTTTTTTCAGTTGCCAAGTCATGCCAAGACGTTTATAATCAGCTCACAGAAAAGTGAGTAAACCTATGCATTAAGTAATTTAATTAATGAGGATAGATCAGTTCAAGTCCGGGGGATCATTCGGAGTGCCGTCAGTACTTTGTTTATGAGCCTCAAAAACAGCCAAAAAAATCACTCGGCAAGCCTCAAAAGCGAAATACATTTTGTGTTGCAGAGAATGTCGATATCACTAAATTGTTAGAATTTGTATCTTGGCTGATGGATTCTATTTCAGCCTTTGTTCTCCACCTTCGAAACTCAAGGTTATTATGGACCTAACTCGTAAAAACTGTTGAATTTTTAAAACAAATGATTGGTACTGTTCAGATAATAAAAACCATAAACTATGAACACCACCATCCTGCACGGAAAGCCCTCCACCAAAGTTGTTGATAAAATTCAGTTGAACGCCTCCCTTTCTCTGAATACGAACACCTGTATAAAACGAATGGTTCGTTTGTACCGACAAAAAGTTCAGATATTTCAGTGCTCATAAGTTAACCTGGTTAATATGGAAAACGAACACTTTTCTGTGTCCCGAGTCTCAAACTGTCATATAATAATTACCGTAAACTCCCCCGGGAGGTCCTCAATAAAGTTTTATAAGGGGAAGCTCATGACCAGCCCTGGGTCCAACTCCTTATCTTTTACGCCTATCATTTTTGCAGAAAAGGTACTCCTTTCGTATCCCATTCCATCCCTTTTGGAAATTTAGATTGGACTGAGACTGTACTGAATTCCATTCATTTATGTTTGTAACAAAGAGCGAACCTTTTTCTTTTTTTTTTTACAACCAGTTAAGGTACATTCCATTTTTCTCTCTCCGACAGTTGGGAGCTGGAAAAATTAAAATGAGATTTCATTTTGTACAGGTTGAACGTGACTCAGTTGGTCACTCTCCTCCTTGACTCCAAACTGGTTTCAGTTCTCTGTCACTTTGGAAATTTTGGATGCGGAGATGGAGGATGGACACCGGTGATGAAGATGGACGGCAACAATGTAAGACATTCGTGTACGTTTTCCCATAGTTTGGCAACGAGAGTGGAAAAAAAATGTGC
>CALNXK010000024.1:317500-322500 GCA_942486035.1 Porites lobata | reverse complement strand
GACACTTCAATGAATGCTTTTAGTTATGAATCATTCGTTAACTTTCGAGTGTCTTTTCATTTGCGTGTCAACCATTTTTACGAAAGATTTTAAAAAATGTTTGATTTCAAGAGAATTATACACCAGACAAAACCTATGATCCCAGAAATGTTGCCTGGTTATGATTTTGTTTTCAGAAGCACATGATATATCGAGGGCCGGGTGGAAGTGCCAGATATAGTAAATGATTTTCTAATACCATCAGAATTGACAATTCTGATCCCAGATCCAGAGTAACAATCCCTATCCCAGGAGCTAAAAATCTGTTCCCTGATGAAACAAATACTGCAGGTCCAATATTCTTTGTAGTAGCAAAAAACTCTACAGATTAGCTCTTTTTTTTTTACAGATGGTCATTGATTTAACATCAAGCCCCACCAAGAAAGACCTTGAATATGGCCGTGATAATGACTTTAAAAAGGAAGACGAGGTTGGTTTCTTGTGTTTACTTTTCCTATTGCACACAGCACACACAGGCTGTTTTATTGACATCTAAGTAATAGGTGGTTTAGTGGTTCCAAATTGCCAACAAAAGCCATCAAAACAGTTTGCATTTTTTTAAATTTCATCTTGACTGGTGCTTTCACAAAGTTATGGAGCCATTTGTAAGCAAAAAGAATTGCCACACATGCTTCATTCATAACCGATTCATGTATTGTCTCCTTTAATAAGTAACAATTAAAAACTGAGGGGGGCTTTTTACAAAATTTACTTTCAGCGAAGAGATAGGGTCTTACTTGAATGAGGAAGCTTAATGCTGTGTATCCTGCCGTATGGCTGTTTTTGCTTTTTTCATACAGAATGTTGTTGATTTAACTATAAGTTAAGTTGCAGCTGGATTACTAGTAACCATCTCGAAAAAAACAAGTCTACATCCTTGCTCGAAAATCCAAATCGAAATCCTAACTCAAAAATCCATCTCAAAATCGAACTGAAAATCCTAACTCGGAAGTTAGTTTGTCTCAGGTCTAAACAGTTACGATTAACGTTTTCCTCTAGGTTTCTCTTTGTTTTGCTAATTCTCAGCTGACATTTTTTGGGTTAGGGGGTTCATAAAGATCAAAAACATTTTTATAACTGGCAAAGTAATAATAATAATAATAATAATAATAATAATAATAATAATAATAATTTTTTTTTAAAAGCCAGAATCGAAAACCAAAATGTATCATCCAAATGCAGAATGTGTGGTAGCCACGATGAAACTGTGCAGCATATTTTGTGTAGTTGCCCCAAGCTTGCGCAGACAGAATATAAAAAGAGGCATGATGTTGTTGGGCGGGTCATTCATTGGGAGGTGTGCAAGGAATATGGAGTTGAGTGCAGTGACAAATGGTATGAGCATTCCCCCAAAAGCGTAGAAGAGAATGAGGAGGTTAAACTGTTGTGGGACTTTACCATCCAAACAGACCGTGAAATCCATCACAGGAGGCCAGACATTGTAATTCAGAAAAAGAAGGCAAAGGAAACAATCATTGTGGACAAAGCTGTTCCCGGAGATAGTAATATTCTGCAGAAAGAAACTGAAAAGTGTGAAAAGTACCAAGACCTGGCAAGAGAGATTCAAAGGATCTGGAAATCAAGGACAAAAGTGTTGCCAGTGGTTGTAGGTGCATTGGGTTCAGTGTCAAAGAAGCTGGCAGACCACTTGGAAAATCCCTGTGCAACTAGGAATTAAAACCGAATAACAACGATGCAAAATAAAAAGTCGGCACTCCTCGGATCGGCACATATCCTCAGAAAGGTGCTGGAAGTCTGAGGTCTCGGGATGAGACTTGACTGGATATTTCTCCCCAGGGAAAATCCCTGTGCTAAATTTTACATAATAATAATAATAATAATAATAATAAAAATAATAATAATACTATCACTCTGGGAGCGATACGAAATAACTTTTAAAAAAAGGCACTTGAAGGAAATAGGAATTGCAAACAGCTCAGGGGGTATTAGAACTATGCAAAATCTGCACTTCTTGGATAGGCCACCATTTGCAGAAAGGTCGTTGAAGATTAAAACTCGGCGAAATTTTACGTCCAATTTTTTATAAGACTAAATTAAAATAACCGCAAATCGAAATATTAATGCAAGAATGAGTTGAAATATATCAGACATTTTAAAGCCGTTCAAAAACTCGCGGGAGTGTCTTATCAGGTGTAAAAACTCTCGGCCTCGCATCGAGTTTTTAAACCTGATAATACACTCCTGCTCGTTTTTAAAACAGTACATAAAACCGTCATGTTAACCGAGGCGATTTAATTCAACGATATGGTTCATTTTAAACAAACATTTAAAAATCAACAGTGGTCGAGAAATAATTTTCAATATAAATTTTCTAGCGCTATCAGGTGTCTTAGCTAGCTAAGATAATAGGGACTTTTAGCAACGACGACGGCGACAGCAACGAGAACGTCAAAAAAAAAAACTGAACCACAGGTTTATTGGAGCAAAACAACAAGTTTGCAGGCCAGGTGCACAAGCTTTTGTGTACATTTCTTTGCCGTCACTGCACGACTGCGATGTGAAAATGCCTAATTTTACGTTTTATGGAGGATTTTAGTTGCTGAAAAACTCTAAACATCCTTTTGCAAGAGCAGCGCGACTATCTGTCTTTAGAAAGGGTGAAACCGGTTTTAGCTTTGCCGCATAAAATTGCATTAAACGCTCTTTCCTTTTCAAGTCTTTTCATGAGTTTATACACGTTACCCGCTGTCAGTAAATTTTTCAAAATGCTGCAATTCAGCCACGATTTCTTAGGTAAAGCTATTCTGCTTCTCAAGGATTTTAAAAGACTCTTCAGTTTTCTAACCAATTTTGACGGCAAGAAAACGGGGTAATACATGTACAGCTATAACCAAAATATAATTCTTTGGTGTTAGAAAGTATGAGTACGAGGACGAGAGTGAAAAAAAACTTGAAGCAAAATATAAATTATGTTTTATAAACGTAAACACTTAATAACCTTTCTGCATGTGCGCATACAATTTTCCTTCTTCTCTGCCTTTCTCTTCAAGTCACCCTTCCTTCAAAGGGTGATATTTCAACGCATGTCGCCGAGTATGGATTAATCAAGAGGTTAAATTTGATATTAGAAACACAAAGGAAGACATATTTCTTGCAAAAAATACTGAGCATTGTTACTGTATTGTTTAAGTTAAGTTAGGACTTCTTTTCAAGGGATTTCAATTCTGACGTTTCCCGTATGTGACAATCCGTTAATTTGAGTAACGTTCCTTTGCTAATTACATACCAGTCACATACATACTTTCTTGAGACTCCCTTCAACAGGCGGCTTTTCAGTCACAATGTTAACTATTACATTATAATGGTAATTTAAGAAAAGAAGACTTATTTACAGTAGTTTAATTAAATTCAAAATACATCCAAATCAATTTATTTCGTATGAAAGCGTCCGGTTAAAACTATCAATATCTTTATAGTGTTTATAGTGTAAAAAGCTGCAGGAAGTCGATGGAAAACAACTTTTGCTTACCCATGTAAAATGTGATTTTCTGCAGGGTTGTCTGATGGCTGGATGCCTCAACGGAGGTTCTTGTTTGTTCGACAAAGAAAAAGACGCTTTCGCTTGCTCGTACAATCCACAATGGAGTGGAGAAAAATGTGAACAAGGTAAATTCTTACTTTTTTTTTGTCCCTTATAATAAATATAGAATGGTGAAAGGGGTGCATTCTCTGCTAGCACCTGGTATCCCGAATACCAGGGAAAAACTCTAGGCCTCTGCTAACAGGGAAAGATGTGTACTGTTTGAAGCAAAATCACATATTTGTCTATCTGGCAAATGTTTCAGTGGTACAACTGAGAAAGTTAAACTGTTGACAGATTGCCAATTTAATGAACCTTCTACTCTGTGAAACTGGTATGTAGCATTTGGCGTTTACTTTTATTAATTTCTTAGCCTCAAATGTGGATCGGCCTGGAATCAGGTTCCTTAGTAGGAAGCAAAAAAGCGAATAATGGTGTGAACAGCCTCCTATTCGCCCCTTTTCTCATCTAAGAAGCCTGATCTAGGCTAAGTCTGGAACTTCAATGTTTTTCTTGTGATTTTTCGTTTTCTTTCTCATGAAGTATAGGCTCCTGAAGGGTACATATGTCCAATGCATGGTTGTGGCCATTTTTAATTTTGGGTTCGCCATGTTCCGGCCATTAGGCTCTACAGCAAAAGCTTTTAGCCAACCTTGCATTTTTGGCGAGTTTCTCCATCTGATGGACTAATTATAATCTGTTTTTGTAGACATTGACGAATGCACAAAAAATACCCACAAGTGCGGTGCCAATACTTACTGCAATAATACCAAGGGAGGATACAACTACACTTGTCATCCGCGATATTACGGAGATGGAAAGAAATGTGAACCAGGTGAGAATGACAACTATGTAAGCAGACAATACCATTAAGTCACTCAGTGCCAAAAGTACAATTTTCTTGGCCATTATTCCATGACGGTTAAAAGGTGGTATTTTTATATATAGACAAGAGCCATAATGGGTCTTGATATAGAATATGGACACACGTATAACTGAAGACAGTCGTAGGTCTTCTTTTCAAACAGAAAATGGTTGGGAATTAAGAAATGGTAAACGTGCAACGTGCAACCATGGAGTTGTGGATGCACGCGGGAGGTTGCTAAGCACGAAAGAAGCGTAAGAGTCGCACGAGGCGATAGCCGAGTGCGACTCTAGCTTCTTGAGTGCTTAGCAAACCTCCCAAGTGCATCCATAACTCCATGGTTGCACAGCTGCAACGTTTACCATTTCTTTTATAACATAATCAAAAGAGAAAAACATTGTTTTCCATTTGCCTTCAGTTGAGTCATCGGTCGGAGTTCATGTATGCTGCCATCTGCCCGCGCGTAAACAAATCATGTTCTATGTTTTTCAAAAACTTGCCTTTGAGTTTTTCTTTCGCTTAATCAGCCGTTCTCCGTCTGCAGGTAAATTGCAA
>CALNXK010000024.1:190000-312500 GCA_942486035.1 Porites lobata | reverse complement strand
TTGGTATGAAGATCGGCCAGCAGATCAAGTTTATTGTTATCAACAAGCAAGCGAACTCCTTGTACTCTCTGATCGCTGATGGGCAATACCGCCACACCTCACTGGGTCTTGACACGTGGAAGTCACTGATTGGTTCTGAGGCCTCCTTACAGAAAATCTGTAACAAGGAAGGGTTCAATGCTGTGTCTAAAGATTCTCGTTTTTCCAAAGCCAGGATCGGTATCCTTGGTGACAACATCGGCGATTGCAGAACCTGTGACTCTAGAATTGGGTTTGGTACTGGAGGAGATCATGATAACAACAACACATGCGGAAACGAGGCTAGTGTGTTGGGGACAGATAATGGCGAGAAGCATATCAAGGCAATGGGATATATTTTGGTGCAGTAAAAAGAAACTGATCTTCGGCGCTAATTTACCTTTGGCACCAAAAAGAAAGTGTAGTTTAAGGAAACTCTTTTTCTCTCTTCGTTTTTTGTGGATAAACAATAGACTATGTCTAGATTGAATTAAAGTTAACCATTGTTCATTAGAAGTAAAGACACAATGAGAAACTAGGATTAAAAGTTATTGGTTACTGTAATCCAGTCTCGCTATTACTCTACCCCCTAACAAAACTATCTTATTTTGAGATTGGAGGTGAGTTTTCAGTTTTTAATTGTTTTTTTTTTTTCATTATTGTGCTTTACTTAGATCAGCACTTGAAGAGGACGAAGTTGGTGATGCGAGTATATTAGCTTTTCTACGTGGTCTGTTTTCCAAGTTCTTATAAGCGTCCTTGAAGAGTTTACAAATTTCAAACTACTGTAGTAATGAAAATAAAATAAGGACCGTCCTGTATCGGTAATTGGAAACGGTCAGTGTTAACGTGGAAAAATAGAAACTCAGGGAACTGAAATGTACTCATAGGCTTAAATTAGTCATAAAGTGGGTTGGGAAAGTTTTCAGATTGGGATGATCTTTCTCAAATTGTGATCAATCGGTTCCAGAGGAGACTGAATCGGAGTTTGAACCACGCACTCAAATGATACTTGGAAACCGAATTTGATTCACGAGATAATATTTTAGCTAATAAATTTCTAGAGTGATTTTGCTTTGGAAGTATCTCCCTTGGGAAGGATAGGATGCAGTTGTGTGAATGGTTTCCATCCACGTACTTTTCTGCCACCTAAAATTTCGTGTTGTGTTTTGGGTTCCATTGCTACTTTATTTTTTCATTCAAGAGTGAAATTAGAAAATCTGAAATACAATCTCAGTTTAATAATGAGTTTTCTTTGCTAAATCTGATTGACTGCGCTCTTTTTATATCTAAAATATTTTGCGCAGTCAAGGTTCTTGCTGATCCATTAGAAGCTTGGACGCCCGCTGGGACCTTTATTGAATTTTGGGACCCCCGTGGGGGCGTATAGACAGGAGACTCAAAGGAGGCGTTTATTGACTTTATAATGTAATAAAAGTTGCAAGCTCAACAAAGTTTTAAAGAGAATTTATCAAGAGAATTTAAAAATGGTGGAATTTTTGTGTCCATCAATTTTACGTCTAGGGCCGTATACATAGCGATGTATATCAGGAGATCGTTCGAATCTTTACATCGATGTCAGAATCCTGGCTTCGGGTTATTGTGTTTGTCATCGTTAGTAAATCCTTACCCTGAATTTAACACAGAACAAGCAAAATGCAATGCGCAGACGAGGTTGCCTATTTACCGAGTCAGGATTTCGAGTTGGGTTTCCAGTTGGATTTTCGAGTTGGATTTTCGAGTTAGGATATTTTTGGCGGGATTTTTTGGCGAGGTTTCCAATAAATTTTCAGTGGTTTTACACAACGTACTCTGTCAGCGGTGTTGCACATCGTCTTGAGGTCTTTTCAAGATGGAGGAGAACGAGGATGGCAGACCGGTAACGGCAATCTTGTTTAATCTATCCCAGTATTGCATTCGTAATTATATTTTTGACTGGACAGAATGGCTTACACTTCAATGAATGCTTTTATTTATGAATTATTCGTTAATTGTCGAGTGTCGGCCGGATGTAAACCATTACAATCTTTCGTAAAATAATGTTTGATTTCAAGAGAATTATACACCAGAAAAACCTACATGTGATCCCAGAAATGTTACCTGGTTATAATTTTGTTTTCAGAAGCACATGATATATCCAGGGCCGGGTGGAAGTGCCAATTATAGAAATATATAGTATATAAATATAGAAGTCAATTTCACGAGGTGCAAATTATCTAAGGCCCAACGTAACTGGTTTTTTAATACTGCAAGTGCGGTGCAAATATCTTTCTTTAGTAAAATCCAACTTTAGTGGTCTATTATCAATGCTGCGTTCTGATTGGTTGAGCTACTATAGCTACTAGGCTAAAATGTTATAGCCCACTAGTAGCGAAAAGCGCCGGCTTTGAAAACCAAAACAATGGCGGCTGAATAGCGTTTTGCTAGTTAAAGTTGTTTTGTCTCGATATTTTTGACCACCTAGTTGGATTTTACTAAAACAATTATTCCTCTCGCCCTCATGGCCCCTGAGTCAATAGCCCATGACCCCCCTGTATAACTCATGTATTTCGGGCTGATAGTCCGCTTGTTTCTACAGTAATCTGGTGCTTAATGCAGTTACAAAAAAACTCCATACCTAGACAAAACGAATGATGATACCGAGTCTGGATGAAAAAGAAGTTTCAACACCTGTGTAATTTATCATTTACTTGGGAAAACTGGAGGGGCTGGACATTCCGCTTGTTTGTGTCATTCCAACCTTCAGAGAAGATTTAAGACGAAGTAATTTTTGTACTCTTTTCAGTCTGTTCAGCCGATTTGGATATAATTTGTAGCGGATCGTTCTCAAACTACGTGAAATTTTATTTACCATTTTCACCGAGACCATAATTATACACCTCGTTTGACCCCCGACCCCCCCCCTCCCCCATTTCTCATCACCATTGTTTCCAATTTTCTCACCTCTTAATAGAGTCGTCCCAAGAGAAGTCGAAGAAAAGGGTTGTACCAAATTTGGGGGTGTAAACAAGGTACGTTATGGTCTCGGTGAAAATTTTCAATAGTTTTATATCTATGCACCAGATTTCCACCTGGGTGGTTTGTGTAGATGGTAAGCATCTCTCAGTTTCCAAAGATTGTTTACTAACTATGCAATACAACAGACGCGCTGATCAGACATAACAACTCAGGTTTGATTGATATTCTTATTAGTCTGGCTGCCAGAAGCGACACACACAATTGAAAAGAAATTCATAGATAATTAATATTTAATATTATCGCTTTAGAAAAAGACTCAATATTTTACAGTGTTTGTCAGGTTCCTCAATTTCACGGAGTTCTCCAACAGTCTCTCCCCACTAATCGGCGATGTTCTCTTTTTACTTTTGCTCGTTTTCCCTCATTCCGTTGTTTTCTGTGATACCTAATGCGGCTTCTGCTCAAATGGAAGGTTAGTTTTCTTTTATTTATATAGAAGGACATAGACTGACATGACTTCTTGTGCTTTGTATGTAACATATGACTTTCCTTGGTAACTAAAAATTCCGGTGAGTGCGTTAAAGAGATTGTATAAGAGCTCCGATCTAAGTGAGGACTGTGGATGTAAACTATGTTTTCTTTTAAAGACACCATGGTTAAAATGCAAAGACGCTTCTGCCCTTGGAAATGAAAATAGCACTAGTCACTCGGGGGGAAAACTTGCCAAACAATTTGGTTTGGTCATCGTTAAAAATTGTCTCTCCATTCACGACTCAGACTCAGTAGTGAGAAAATTAAGAAGTGGAAAAAAATTGTTATGGTCATCGTGAGACGATTGTCTTCCCCTAGCTAGTTCTTTATTAAACAGCTTAAGTACTGAAACTTCTAGCAGAGACATTTTTTAAGTGTCAAGAGCTGCAGACGGGCTACATGGGTTTCCATTCCTTACCAAAACCACCCCACCCCTCCATTGCTAGGCAGGCTTGTTACGCCAGCTGGTACCTAAAACAAACGACTCCACGGCTGATTGCTTAAACCACGATGGGTAAATTGAGGTTGCAAAAAAGGACATTTCTTAATCCAGCCTACTTTAAATGAGTGACAGTGCTCATAACCTAAAAAAAATATTTTCAACTGAAAGTATACATTTGTTGTGGAGTATTTTGAAAGTTATTTTTAGACAGATCTATCTTATCTTTTAAGGTGGCTCGATACAGTTTTTCAGGGTCAATACCTCCCACGTTTGAGCGTAAACTACGTCGCCATAAACAAAGATTTGGAAAAATTGACACCACGGTTGTATTAGATAAAGATGAAAATTTGTTATGATCAGGGTTGCAATGACATCGGAGTTGTCATAGCAACGAAATGACGCCATTACCTATTTTGCTTTCAGCATGATTTCTCGGCACTGGGAACTGTTCTTCCAAAATCGTTTACTGGAACTTTTTCCTACAACAGCCGCCTCGATGTTCCTGAAGTTTAAGCGAAATCTGTAAGAGCGTTATCGAGATATTTTGGGAACAAGTTTTTATGGTTAGAAATACGGTAAAAAATGGACAATCTTCATGTTCGACTGTTATCTGTACTAAACGAAGCGCTTTTGACATGCAATTTCACCTCATAGTAGTTTCAATCTTTTTAAAAACGTGTGTGAAAGATCATTGAGATACCTTCAGCCGATTGCTAGAAAGAAGGATTTGATTAGTATGTATCGGGGCGCTCTTGTTAGCGGTAATGTAAACATTTCGATCTACTTTAACAAATTAGCGAATAATTTTTAAACCGCTCGATCATTTTTTTTTTTAAATTTAAGAGTCTTGAGATAAACCGTCCTTTTATATGACCTCTTAGTTTCAAGGTTATTGATATATTGTAAGGTAGTAAAATAAGGGCTTGAATTCGCTAACATTTTGTCAGAAATTTTGTGTTTACAAGTGAGAGCCTCTTATTATTCGGCGGTATTGTCTCAAAGTTTCATTTTCACGTGAACAGCAGTAACTTACAATGCATTTGACATATGCAAAAATACTAGGTATTGTTGTGCACGAAAATATGAAACTTGGAGACAATAACCTTGAATAATGAGAGGCTCTCACTTGTAAACACAAAATGTCTGACAAAATATTAGCGAATTCAAGCCCTTATTTCACTGCCTTACAATATATCAATAATCTTGAAACTAAGAGGTCATATAAAAGGACGGTTAATCTCAAGATTCTTAAATTTTCTAAAAAATTTATCGAGCGATTTAAAAATTATTCGCTAATTTGTTAAAGTAGACCGAAATGTCTACATTACCGCTAACAAGAGCGCCTTGATACATACTAATCAAATCCTTCTTTCTAGCAATCGGCTGGAGGTATCTCAATGATCTTTCACACAAGTTTTTAAAAAGATTGAAACTACTATGAGGTGAAATTGCATGCCAAAAGCGCTTCGTTTAGTACAGATAACAGTCGAACATCAAGATTGTCCATTTTTTACCGTATTTCTAACCATAAAAACTTGTTCCCAAAATATCTCGATAACGCTCTTACAGATTTCGCTTAAACTTCACGAACGTCGAGGCGGCTGTTGTAGGAAAAAGTTCCAGTAAACGATTTTGGAAGAACAGTTCCCAGTGCTGAGAAATCATGCTGCAAGTAAAATAGGTAATGGCGTCATTTCGTTGCTATGACAACTCCGATGTCATTGCAACCCTGATCATAACAAATTTTCATCTTAATCTAATACAACTGAGGTGTCAATTTTTCCAAATCTTTGTTTATGGCGACGTAGTTTACGCTCAAACTTGGGAGGTATTGACCTTGAAAAACTATATCGAGCCACCTTAAGTTTAGTTTTTGATCTTTTGTTTTTACTTGTACTTTATTTAATTCACGCTTAGCTCGTGAATTTTTTTCAGTTACCATATTCGGAATGTTATTCGCTTGGCATTCTCAGATGTTAGTTTTTTACAGGTGGTCGTGCTTGTGGTGTTAGAGCTGACCTTCGTTCTTTAGTACTTATCAGTTGCGACTGTGCGTAGGCTAATCTATTCCCTAACAATAGGAAACCTGTTGCAATGTTAGCGATACGATATACAGACATGTCCAGTTTTGGCTATTAAAACTGCTACTATACTTGAACTAGATGACAAAATCAGAGATCCGAGACAAACAAATATGTCTCCTGAGCATTATTTTTGAAGTTGCAAGCAGCAGGGATCAACTTTGAAAAACTGTTAGGCTGAACAGTTTTCAAAATCCCTAATTTCAATCCGTTTCAACCTTCTTCAGTTTTGCCCATCCGTGGCATCTGTTGTTTCTGTTGGGTTATTTTAACCTTGCTTTAAAGTTTTAAGAGGCTATTTTTATGTTTCTCTCAATTTAACGGGCATTTTGTAATTTCCTAATTTGGCTGAATTTCGTGACACAGCTCCTTTAAAATGAGAGATTATATGGACAGGCGGGTTAACCCACCTATGCGGTTTACCTCACCTTACTGGGGTCCCCCACCTCCATGTAAACAGGCCCTAAGAATTGTGCCCCAAAGTGTGATGCACGTGCGGAGCTGTTATTTTTTCATTACACAAATTGTTTTCAGACGTTCGATCGTTGCCGCCATCGTCTATAGGCTGCTTCAAACTTAATAAATCTTAATCAGTTTTAAAGCTCACAAAAAGTATGATTTATAGAACTACATGACTTTAAACAGTCCGGGCCACAACCAGATCTGGATATGTAATTTCCTGCAATGTGATTGGTCCAGAATGCAACCAACACATTGATTTGACCGCGAAAGGACTAAGTTCGACAGAAATGTCGCAGCAAAGAGCGCTATGGCTGGGATGTTCCTTGAAGAAAATGAACAGCATGTACTACCACACCGATTAATCGAGATGATTTTATGTGTCTTAGCGTTCGATTTACAAATATCAAGATGATAATGATCGAGGAAGGTTTCTGTAAAAACGCCTGGACTTCTGATATCAAGAGGCCCGAAGCAACTGGACGACACGGATCGAAAGGGAAGAGTAGGCAATTTGAATACTTGAAATACTGATACATTTTAAGTGAAAAGGTATAAAGAAGTCGTGTTTGGAGTACTTTTTGCGAGCACTGCTTCGGCCTAGAGTAGTATGCTTTATGCTTCTTCGGGAGCAATTGCAAGTTTTCAGTGTCACGCCATTCAAAATAGATCAAAATAAAAATCAAAACCATTCGACAGATAAAGCCCAGAATCTGGGAAGTGAAAGGAGGTAAATATACAAAGACCCTCGCCAAGATTTGGGTCGAAGGAATAATTCGTATACGAGATATCCGAGGAAATGTTTTACCCAAATTTATAGAGCTTTGTATGGAGACGACATGCTGGAGCTCATCCGGATGAGCTCCAACACGGCGGACGGAAACCAAGAGAAACATCTGTTGCCGAGTTTTGCTACAAAAGCGTGAATTTACTCCTAGAGGAACTCATAAACATTAAAGTAATACTCTTTCTAATACTTGAACTGTTTAGATAGCAAAATTCCTCGAAAAAAGTTACTTTTTTAACCTAAATGACAGCTCTCTCGGCCGTAATGTAAATGCTGGGTCACGCAAAAGCTTAGAAATTCAAGCGTACTCTATTACAAAACCAAGAACCCTTTTGAAGCGAAAATTTGTTTGAAAATTAGTTTTCAGCTGCTCTAATACACCATGAAAGTAAAATCTCAGTAGGATCGATAGTTTTGTATTTTGAATTTTAGTGACGTCATGTGAAAACCAACAATACCATACGCGCTAAAATCTAATTGCGATCGAAGGAGTGCTGGATATCAATTTTCAATATTTCAATCGTCAAACATCTTGGATTAATATGCGAAGGTAAAAAAAATAAATAAAATTTCTGTAAATTGCACTCACGAAGGGTCGTAAACAGTCCTGAATCAATGTCTGTCTTTTCGTGGTGCAAAACCCCATTGCGGATGAAAATATTAAAATACCATTCACAGTTCAGAGGAGGACTTTATCGTGTTCTAATAGCATTAAAGTGGGGTGGTAGGCCTACACGAATTTTAACTCATGCCAAAATGCTGCTCGTTTCAATGAAGTTTTTTTCCTCTGCTGGGTAGATTATGATCTGGAAGATTGTACATTTTCACTGAGATTTTAGCCGCTTGTTGCACACTGAGAGGTCATGGCACACACATCGATTTACTGTGGTTTTTGTATCTGGTCTGAAGGATTTTCCCTCTAATGCAAGAGCATTTTCTGTGACCTCAGTTTTTGAAGCGTAAAGCATTTTATTACGGCTGAATAAGGGTTTTAATTTTCTCCAAAGTACCTTCTGGATCTCAATAACTAAGCGATTTTTGTTAGTCCGTGAATGTAAATAAAAATGTTGTTGTTTTTTTTTTTTTGCAGTGTTGTATCACGCTGGGCCCAGCTCATGAGTTTTCATTGCAGGATGTTAAATTATCACGGATAGTGATTTAGAGATACAAAATTATAAGAATTAAGTGCAGCTTTAATTGAAGCTGCATCAAATATGGAGAAATGCATTGTGACTCAGTAGACTCCAGCTTGGTGTTTTTCTATAAATGCGAGTCTTCTGACTGGAGCGCGTATTCCCATCCTTGACAATAGCTTTTGAATAAGCTTAACAGTGTTTGAACTGTTTTGTTATTGCCACTTTGTGATCAGGCAAGACCATGGTTACGGTTCTTCACGAACAAACTGGCGGCATCTTTTTGCCACTAAAACAAGGTGCTTTTGCTTTTCCATCCGACTGCAAGATAACATAAAATAAACATTGCGTTACAATGAAAAGCAGCAGCACGTGAACGGTGCAACTGACTGTTGCTTCTTCCAAAGCACAGCACTATTTGAATTCGCTATGCACTACACCAAAAAGACCACCACCAACAGGCAAATTTTATGTAGATTTCAAAAACCTTTTTTTCAAGGATCAGAAAATTGAAACTCACCTTCTTTTTTAGATGTTTTGCGCCTTGTCCGGCATTTCTTTGAGCTGAAAAACTCTCGTGTTCGGTCGTTTTGCCTCCCAAGAACGCACAAACGTTAATCGGACGGCATTTTTTCTTCACACCCCTGATTTCTCGCTGCTAAAGTCACAGCTCTCAAAGTAGTATGGGGAAAAGACACTTATAGGTGCAGCAAAGAGCCTGGAAGTGACCTTCCCCTGTGTTTCTCGGCGAGGGCGACATTTTGCAAATGTGGATGACGTCATCATATATCCAGATCTGGTAGTGGCCCGGACTGTTAAAAGTCATAAATATCAAGTACCTAAGAACTGCCAGAAAAATACTTAATTCCATCAGAAAATAATTCGCTATTTTTCTTCCCCTGACCTCTTTACTTTAGCTACGTTTTTGAGTTTCAGCTCACTTAATGCGTTCCACTTTAAAAGCCATTCTTAAAGCCAGGAACTCCCTAAATTAAGAGATTTCTAATATGCACGACCCATGCATTCTAAAAACGTAAATTAAACCCTTCATTCTTTCTCTTCAGAATTTACCACCATGTATCATCACAGTCTTCGTCAAGATGTTTTTATAAAGGACGAGTACCATTATTTAAACGTTTCTAAAGTTGGAACGTTTACAGTGTATGACAGCCTTGACTGCACCTTTGAATGCCTCGGCAATCCTTCCTGTCTGTCCTTCAACCTGGCAGCTTCCAAAGGAGCAGATGGAAAGTTGCGGTGTGAGTTGTTATCCTCAGAAAAGTACAGCAGTCCTGAGGAATATAAAAGGAACGAGAGTTTTCATCACTTTTCCATCAAGGTGGAGTAAAATCTTTGCATAGAGTTTATTAAAGTAAGATATTTTTTGATATCCCAGTCTATGCGACTTTTAATAACCTGTCACGAACACTAATCGACGTAGAAGTGACTACTGCACGTAACAAGTCGGGGTTATTCAGTCGAATGTCACTTTCTCCTTTTTTTTTCTTACTTCTGCCATCAACACTTTTACGCAAAACGAAATTACCTTAATTATATGGCATTTGACATCAACCTTTTCTTAAACTATTTCAGACTCCATGTATGTCATCACCTTGTCAGAACGGAGGCACCTGTGTAGCGAACTATAAGTATCACTCGTTCGACTGCCGTTGCAAAGAAGGGTTCTATGGAGAATTTTGCGAAGAAGGTAATTGATATTCAGACCGGGACCCCCGTTCAAGTTAGGACAACCAAACTTAGCGGCTTTACCTAAAATTTATCTTGGAAAATTTTAAAGGCGTTGTGACGTGTACGTCAACATTGATGTTACCATGGTAACCGAGTTTTGACAGCCATGGTTTTCAGAATTTGCTTTTTCTCTTAACAAAATAGGTTTAAATTCATTTCTTTTTTAACTGATTGATTTATTAGGTTATCTACTTCTTTTTTACAGTTGCCAAGTCCTCATGCCAAGATGTTTATAATCAGCTCACAGAAAAGTGGGTAAACCTATGCATAGTAATTTAATTGATGAGGATAGATCACTTAAAGTCCGGGGGATCATTCGGAGTGCGTCAGTACTGTGTTTATAAGCCAAAAATCAGCCGTCAGGCCTCAAAAACGGAATACAATTGTGTTGCAGGGAAAGTCGATATCACTTAATTAATTGTACATGTTAGAATTCGTATCGTGGCTGATGAATTCTATTTCAGCCTTTGTTCTCCACTCTAAAAAAACTTAGGGTTATTAGAGACCTAAACTTGTAAAAACTGTTGAATTTTTAAAACAAATGATTGGTACTGTTAAGATAATAAAAACCATAATCTGTGAACACCACCATCCTGCAATGAAGGCCCTCCAGCAAAAAAAGTTGTTGATGAAATGCGGTTGAACCCCGCCGTTTCGTTTAATACGAACACCCGTATAAAACGAATGGTTCGTTTGTACCGACAAAAGTTCAGATATTTCAGTGCTCATAAGTAAACCTGGTTAATATGGAAAACAAACACTTTTCTTGTGTCCCGAGTCCCAAACTGTCATATAATAATTATCGTAAACTCCCCCGAAAGGTCCTCAATTAAGTTTTATAGGGCAAGCTTAGCCCTGGGTCTAACTCCTTACGTTTTATGCCCATCATTTTTGCAGAAAAGGTACTCCTTTCGTATACCATTCCATTCGTCTCTAATGGTTAAAGGTTCGAGTGGCTTGTTGCAGGCACTTCATCCCCAGGGGGTACTCAACAAATTTTTACGGTGATAATCCCTGCCCCGAGGTCCACGTCCTTACCTTTTCACATCCCTTTTGGCGGTTGAGGGGTGGAGTGGCTTGTTACAGGCACTTTATCCCCAGGGGTTACTCAACAAATTTTTACGGTGATAATCCCTGCCCCGAGGTCCACGTCCTTACCTTTTCACATACCTTTTGTCGGTTGAGGGGTGGAGTGGCTTGTTACAGGCACTTTATCCCCAGGGGGTACTCAACAAATTTTTACGGTGATAATCCCTGCCCCAAGGTCCACGTCCTTACCTTTTCACATACCTTTTGGCGATTGAGGGGTGGAGTGGCTTGTTACAGGCATTTTAAAATGAGCTCAGACCATACAAGGGCCAATGTGAAGAAAGACTGCCTTATCAAAATCAAACTTGCACGCTATTTTAATTGGAGTTTCTTTTTTTTTTAGTAACAAAATCGTATTAACCCACAGAAATCTGTAATTATTTGAAAAAGGTTCATTGTATGCAATTAGTGCGTGGTTGTGACAAGGAAATAGACAGTGGCAGCTATAGGTAGCCAGTGGTCACCAGTGTCCATAAAGCGGGGTTGACGACATGAGATTTTAAGTCTTCGGAACACAGAAAAGTGTCCGTTCTCCGTCTCAACCGTTGTCCTTATTAAACGGGTTGGAGAAAGTACGTGAGCTTCAATAATTAAAACATGCAAAACTGACTACTGAATATCTGTGTAACATGTTCTGAGTAGTTGTCAAGAAAAACCAATCCAAGTCTTACATGTAGCTCGCGGGTAAAACAGGGGTCCTTTGCCGTCAGATGGGAAAAACATCATGCGCACCATTTTCGCGGTTTTTCGGTCGCCCCTTTCGCCTTCCCTCTGAACATCTGCTACGCTGTTTAGCCATCTTCGATGTCCGAATTTAATTGCTACAGAACACTTTAGTCAAATACACTTTATTAAAGTTAGGTGAAGAGCAGCACAGCTTGGTATTATAATACAAAAATAAATATCAACCTGTGCTTGAGGTGAAATTATATCAGTCCAAAGTACATTTATCGTGTAGTAGCTCCTAGTAACATGATGGGGAACCTGACAAATTTAGATTTGACTGAGATTGTACTGAATTCCATTCATTTATTTTTGTAAGAAAAAGAGAACCTTTTTTTTTTTACAACCAGTTAAGGTACATTCCATTTTTTTCTCTCCGACAGTTGGGAGCTGGAAAAATTAAAATGAGATTTCATTTTGTACAGGTTGAACGTGAGTCGGTTGGTCACTCTCCTCCTTGACTCCAAACTAGTTTCAGTTCTCTGTCACTTTGGAAATTTTGGATGCGGAGATGGAGGATGGACACCGGTCATGAAGATGGACGGCAACAAGGTAAGACATTTGTTTACGTTTTCCCTTAGTTTGGCGACGACAGTGGAAAAAAAAAATGTGTTATTCATAATTAAATACAGGTTTGCCTCTGTCAGAGGTAATTTTCAATTATCCAAGCCTGTGAATACAGCCGTTTCTCCTTGCTCCTCGTCGCTAGGGACGTTTCATCAGGAGGAACGTTTGCACCTCAGCGACAGAAATTCCATACTAATGACGTAAACTTGTAAAATTTTCTGGGGGAGCATAATCCCAGCCTCCGAGTTTGAAGCTCCTTCGGCGCTCTAACTTTTCTTCTCGTTGGTACATGCCAAGTCCCTGGATCTGAAAGATTTAAGTATTAAGAACACCTTTAAGCTTCTGGAATGTCTCGGTCAGTAACAGAGGTCATCCGACCTTCCTGTCAGACGATGTGAAGGTTTTCATCAAAAGACGGAAGCCTGGTCTCTGTATTTGCGAATTAGCGAGAGTTAAAGATAATTATATTCAGTTCGGCATTTTTCAATCGCATCAATAATTAAAGAGTGCAGTATTTGTTTACTTTTTATTCTATCGGTGACCATTAACGTCATTTTGCGTGCTGTGGCTAAATTGTCATTTTATAAAGCTGGAGAAGTGAGGACATTGCAGATATTCTTTTCATTTTAATGGATCTTTCATTCTTTCTTTTTTCTTCTCCTGAAAGGATGTTATCTTTAGAAGAAAAAAGAAGCTTAAATTTCAACTTTTCTTTTTAAAGGACATTTTTGCTATTTCTTCCTCCTTTCTACCACAGCAAACATTTCATTACGAAACAGCCTTTTGGAGAAACAAAGAAACCTTTCACCCTGACGGAGGGAAAACTGGGTTTGACTCACAGGAAACCAAACTTCCCTCCTACTGGAACACATCCTTCTCCAAGATCTGCCTGGGTATGAAGATCAACAACCAGACCAATTTTATTGTCATTAACAAGCAGGCGAACTCCTTGTACTCTCTGATCGCTGATGGGCAATATCGCAGCACCTCACTGGGTCGTGACAAGTGGATGTCACTGATTGGTTCTAATGCCTCATTGCAGCTGAACTGTAAAAAGGAAGGGTTCAACGCAAAGTGTACCTTGAGTGGCCGTTCCAAAGCAAGAATCGGTATTCTCGGCAACGATCAAACAGATTGCCATGAATGTAACTCCAGATTGGGGTTTGGGAGTGAAGGGAACTACGATGATAGGCGGAATACATGTGGAAATTTGGATAACCACAAAGGAAAAAGACTAAGCATCAAGACAATGGGGTATATCCTGGTGCAGTGATAACAATGCTCCTTTACATGTCTTTGAGCGAGTAGTGAGAATATGTTATACCCGAAGCATATAAGCCCGATTCGGGTTATATGCTTCTGGTTCTTCACAGTCCTTTTAACGATACCTCATCGTTACGATGATGAGTAGAAATAAGTTTAGTTATAGACAAACATTATACACGTCTAGACCTAACGTTTTTTTCTGTCGAGGAATGTGAACAGACAACCAGTGGGGATCATGTTTGTAATGTTTGTCCAAGAATGTTAAAGAGCGGTTCTTGGTGTGTATAAAAGTAGAAGTGCTCGGATAATTTGTTCTCCTATTCCTTGCCATTGAAACCTGTGGAATTGAAGAAACGTTTTTAACAAGAACTTAAATCTAAACGTTTCTCAATGTAAGAAAGCTACTTAAAAACGAAGAAATATATAATAATAAACTAATATAATAAACTTTATTTCTCAAACTGCGATCATATCCAGTGGTTGCACAAAAGACTGAATCAGATTTAAGGCAGCCAACCGGTCTGAGGGAGGCACTTTAGGACTGAGACTGTTGCTACACACAGACAGTCCGTTGGGAAGACCGATGTGTGATGGGTTGAAAGTGATAAAAGAGGCAGTGGCGATTCCCACCAACAAAGACACGTCCCCTACACTTTTCCAATAGTAATGTAGGTTGTTTAACCTCACCTTCAAATTTTAAAATACCGTATTTCCTCGAATAATAGCCGTCCCTCGATTAATCGCACCCCTCGAATCAATTACGCCTCTTAGACGGAAATATTGAAGACAGGCTCCTCCCTCGAATATACGCCCACTCTCCACCTCTCTCGCCATCTTCTCTTTCTGTTATACCCTCCCGGTCAACTTGAAGTGGCGTCTGATCCAGCAGAATGATCAGTGACAATTCAATTAAGTTCTGATACCGAGGATATTGACACTGAAAATTAATCAAGGAACCAAATTTGGAACACTTAAAAAGACCATGTTCAGTTTTTCTGATGTGATCATTTTTCGATTTAACGGGATAATAAAACAAAAGGACACGACTTCCAAAATGTTGAATCTTCGCCTCCCTCGAACAATCGCCTTGCCTCCTCGAATAATCACCCCCGGCTATTATTCGAGGAATTATGATAAATGAGGGAGGGTGAAAATTAATGAGACGAGGCAAACGGCTTAATGACACCGCCAAATAATGCTGTCATCTAACCTAAGTCATGGTCACTATACACGGCCAGCATTATCTTGCCAGCATTTTGCTTATTATTAGCAAATCTGAGCTAACAGGCCGAGAAGTGGTTACATGCGTGCATACAAGACAGCGAAGGAGGAAAGACGTGGGCGAGCGAGGAGCACCAGACGCGCGCGTGTCTCGCGCCACTCGCACGAAAAACGCGAAAAACCAGTACCTGTTCTACAGGCTGATAATAAGAAAACAGGAAGAGGTACTGAGATTTTAGAAAAGAACAGGGACAGGGCGCTTTCTTTATAATGGGCTCGTGTTTGTAGCACCACTTCACAACCTTTGGAGATGTAGATGGATTCTGACAACAGTAATAAGCGGTATACAAAAATAATGATACACGACGCAGGCGTAGTATAGAGTGTTTTCACTAACGTGGCCAGCATCTATGCAAATTTATTAGAACAAAAGAAAGCGTTTGCATAAGAAAAGAGTTCAACTCCCACAGGACTGGTTTGGGACACCAACATGGCCGCCGTTTCATTGTTTTGGGACACCAATATGGCCGCCGTGACGTCATGTGAAAATATTCTATAGTAGGTAAGGAGCATAAGCAAAAACGACGGCGACGGCTACGAGAACGCCACTTAAAAAGTGAATTCGCTCTGCCTCGAACGTTTTCGTGCTCATTCCATCTCGTTTTATTCCTTAAATGGTGGCAAATTGTTTTTGGAGTTGAATTCTGAAGGACTGTATCAAAGTTCAGGAAAAGAAGAAAAGAAAGTTGTTGTCTTGTGTCCCCGTCTCGACAAAAGGTGAAGTTAGGCACTTTCACGTTATGGTCGTGTAACAAGGTGCAAAGTTGTTGTTTTGCCAATCTAAACCTATTGCTTTTTTGCCTTTCTCGTTGCCGTGGCCGTCTTCGTTGCTTAACAGGCTTAAGCTCCCTAATGATGACTGCTTTTGTTTTTCGTTTTTGTAGAAATCAGAAAAAAAAGTGTGACAGTAATCAAGATCTGTAAGGGAACGGGGAGGGGGATCCTGCAGTCCCACATTCCCACTTCCGAGTTTTTTTACGAAAATACCGCATCTCGCCATTTTTTCATCGCTTTTCCAAATCTCCTTGGTTGTTTCCAAAAAAACAATGCTTTAAGTAAGAATAATTGTTGCATTAGGCATCAAGTCGTTAACTGGCATGGTATGCTATTGCGCCACGCGCACTTCCCTAAGACCTTGCAACCATAAGACTCGCTATCATGCTGAATTTATATTAATAAATCGAAAGTGGCTAATTGAAACAATGGGTTTCCTGTTCGCGTTTGACTTTTTTTTTTAGTTTCAATTAGGAAATAATTAACCATTGGAAACCATGCACAACCTACAGATTAGTTAGTTAATTTTATCTGCTAATCTACCACCCAGTGCTAGCAGATAACTAGTACTTTGCCTTGATTTCCAAAATTAACTGTAGTGTCTTAAGCTTGGCCAAGGAGCAAATAGACGGTAAGTATAATGTCTAATAATTCAATTAAACAAAACAGGGTTAAAGATCCCAACTGGCCGGCAAACCAGTTGGCTATTTACAAGCGTTATCGAGGATTAGAACTAGGCCACCGACAACGAGAATCCATCTAGAAATACTGTTGTTTCCAAGACAAAAAACAGTTTTCCAAATTCTTAAAAATAATGGTAATTGTATTTTTTGCTGCGCAATATTGCACAGTCTTTCATTCTGGAAATTTTCGCTGAAATGATTCGAACCATTTCTACGTTCAAAAACTCATAAGTAATTCATAGCGAAAAACAAAAGAAATTTTATGTTTAACGAGTGTCTTTATATTCGATAAAGATGCGGTTAAACTGTACATCCAAGTTTTTATAAGACCAAAATAACCCCAAATCTACGTATCAGTGCAAGAATCAGTTGATATATATCAGAGATTTTGAAGCCGTTCAAAAACCTCGCGGGAGTGTCTTATCAGGTGTAAAAACTCTCGGCTTCGCATCGAGTTTTTAAACCTGATAATACACTCCTGCTCGTTTTTTAAACAGTACGTAAAACCGTCAAGTTAACCCAAGCGATTTAATTCAACGATATGGTTCATTTTTAATAAACATTTAAAAATCAACTGTAGACGACAAATAATTTTCAATATAAATACACTGGCGCTATCAGGTGTCTTTGCCAACTATGATAATAGGAAATTCTAACAACGACGAAGGCGACAGCAACGAGAACGTCAAAAAAAAACCATTAGGTTTATCGAGCAAAACAACAAGTTTGCTTTTGTGTACATTTCTTTGCCTTTGTGCTCGACTACGACGTGACAATACCTAATTTTACGTTGTATAGGGGATTTTAGTTGCTGAAAAACTCTATATTTTGCAAGATCGGCGAAAATATCTGTCTTCAGTAAAATCCAACTAGTGGTCTGTTATCAGTGCTGCGTTCTGATTGGTTGAGCTACTACTAGGCTATATGTTATAGCCCAACAGTAGCGAAAAGCGCCGGCTTTGAAAACCAAAACAATGGCGGCTGAATGGTGTTTTGCTAGCTAAAGTTGTTTTGTCTCGAAATTTTTGACCAACTAGTTGGATTTTACTGAAACAATTATTCCAGTACCCATTCGGGCTCGAGGAATAATTGTTAATTAGAAAGGGTGAAAACGGTTTTAGCTTTGCCGCATAAGATTAAACTCTCTTTCCTTTTCACCTGTTTGAAGTCTTTTCGTGAGTTTATACACGGTACTCGCTGTCAGTAAATTTTTCAAAATGCTGCACTTCAGCTACGATTTCTTAGGTAAAGCTATTCTGCTTCTCAAGGATTTTAAGAGACTCCTCAGTTTTTTAACCAATTTTACCGGCAAGAGAACGGGGTATACAATTAACCAAAATATAATTCTTTGGTGTTAGAAAGTATGGGTACGAAGACGAGAGTGAAAAAAAGCAAAATATAGATTATGTTTTATAAACAGATAAACGTAAACACTTAATAACCTTTCTACATGTCTCTTGAAGTCTGGAACTTCCTTCAAAGGGTGATATTTGAACGCATGTCACCGAGACCAAAACAAACAAAGTTTTCAGTATGGATTAATCAAGAGGTTAAATTTGGTAGTAGAAACATTACGGAAACACAAAGGAAGACATATTTTAATAAGCATTGTTTAAGTTAAGTTAGGACTTCTTTTCAAAGGAATTCCAATTCTAACGTTTCCCGCATGTGGCAATCCGTACCGTTAATTTGAGTAACGTTCCTTTGCTTATTACATACCTGTCACATACATAGAATTACATTCTTTATTGAGACTCCCTTCAACAGGGCTTTTCAATGTTAACTATTACATGATGTAATAATGTTGTGTTGCATGTTAACTATTACATGTTGACTATTACAACGATGGAATTCCCAAGGACTTGTTTTCGTGCAGTTGCGATTCGCTCGACCCCGCAATAACACTTCTTAAGCACTTCGGCCCTGGTGCTCTTATGAGTAAACTGGACCTCTCTGCATGACGCCTTTCGCCACGTCCTTTTTCATGACGGGGACTGGGAACTACTCGGATGCACATGGCCGGTGAAGATTGATGGTACCGTTGTTACTGGTTATTTCTTTGACACTTTTTGTCCTTTTGTTCTTCGGAGTTCGACCGCTCTATTTCTAAAATTCGTCGACGGGCTCAAGTTTGTTATGTCATTTCTGGACTTGCGGCCCGCCTTCTCCTTCTCCACACTGCCAGAATTCGCTTGATGTTAAGCTGAGAACGTGCGATGAGCTTGGTTTCAAAATCAACCCTGATAAAACAGTTCAACCGAACATGAACTTAATCCTCCTTGGAATCGAATTAGACTCACTTGCTCAGGAATCACGCATTGACCAAGCTCGACTAACTGAAAATTTACACATGTTGGATAAATGGTCGTCCCTTAAACATTGTACTAAGCGACAATTACAATCTCTGATTGGAAAGCTTCAATTCATTTGTTCTGTATGCCGCCCGGGAAGAACCTTTCTTCGCCGCATGATCGACTTACTCCTCAAGGCCACACACCCTTCTCATCGCATCCGCCTAACCGTGGGCTTTCGTAAAGATATTCACTGGTGGCAGACCTTTCTTATCCCGTGGAACGGCCGTAGTTTCTTCCACGCGGACGCATGGATGTCTAGTTCTTCTTTGGACATTTTCACCGACGCCAGCCACGCAGCTTTTGGCGCCTATCTCGCTGGTAAATGGTTCTCTTGTTCGTCTACAGTTCATCGCGTTCCCCTGTCCAGGTCCATTACGTTTAAGGAACTTTACGCTATTACCGCAGTGGTGTCCACATGGGCCCCTTCACTTACTTTTTGGAGCTTGTTATTTCACTGTGACAATCAGTCAGTGGTCCACATCCTCTCCTCTGGTACCTTTGGTTGCAAGCATATCATTTCTATGTTGCGTTATTTGTTCTATGTTTGCGCTTCACACAACATCGTTTTACGCGCTGTACACATCCCTGATGAGACCAATTGCTTTGCTGACTGTCTCTCTCGTCTGCAGGTAACCAAGTTCCACCGCCTTTGTCCGACGGCCAGCAAGCATCCGACGAGGTCGTTCGTGCCGCGTGTTCCCTTGACCAACTTCATGTAAATGCAAAGGAGTACTTTCGCTCTGGTCTCGCGGACTCTACTCACCGGACTTACGGCGCTGCAGCCCAACGACAGTTCCTCAGCTTCTGTGATAATTACGGTCTTGCTCCCTTACCGGCATCGGAAGACACGTTAATCTTGTCGGTCACCTCCCTGGAAGCGCGAATAAAGCCTCAGTCCATTAATGTTTATCTGGCCGATGTTCGCTCTCTTCATGTTTCTAATGGTTACGACAACCCCTTGACTCCTGGTCTCCGACTGAAGCAAACTCTGCGCGGTATTGAAAGGAATCATTTCGCCCCACCAAAACGGAAAATGCCGATTACCTTTGATCTTCCCTGCAAAATTCATGTCTTCGTGAACTTCCGCTCTAACGACGATGTTGTCTACTGGGCGGCAATTACCTGAGGCCATTTCTCGTTCTCGGAAAGTGTTTACGTTATGCAACAAGGAGCGCTTTGACCTCTCACGCAATCTCGCACTCGGTGACGTCACTTCTCATCAGTCCCCAGACGGTCAGCACTACTGGATGGTGCACATAAAACAGTCGAAAACTGACCAACGACCGGCCAGGGAGTGTGCCCAGCCTGCGCAATGAAATCTAACCTTGCTCTTCAACGGAGCCGCCCTAATATGTCCGAGAAGTCGCTGCTCTTTCTGTTAGAGAATAATCAGGCCCTGACCAAGCAACAACTAGTAACATTCGTGTCTCACTTGCTGCGACTCATTGGTGTAGATCCTACAGCTTATGGCACACACAGCTTTCGGATCGGTGGCGCCACATCTGCTTCTTTGGCTGGCCTTGCTGACTACGAAATTCAAATGTTGTGTAGCTGGAAATCAGACTGTTATAAAACTTATGTTCGTTCCCCGCTAAATGTCCTACTCCAGTTCCCTCAGCGAACTTCGGCAAAGACTGCGTCGATAACTTATCAATATGCTAATCCCTACTACGATGGCCAGACTACTCATGATTCCTAGTGGACAGCTAGTTTTTCTTTCCCTTAGTTTCTCTTACCGCAAACTTTACCATTTGGGCATTTATTTGGGCAGATTTGTCCCAAATGGAAAATATATATAGCTGCCCAACGACGACCCACATACGTACGATTGTTGTCTTTATTGCGTGATTAAGTGGTATTAATAGTTAGTACAAGTTGATGGTGAGCATGTATCGTTGCTTCTAATTTGTGTTGGGTGTTCTGTGCCTTATTGGGTGTCCTGTGCAATTAATGAGGGAGGTTTTTTCGAGATTGCATTCTTCGTCGTTATCGACACACGTTTGCCTCGCTTTGAGGCGCTTGCTTTCGTTTTGCCTCACTTTGACGGGCTAACTCACGTGGTGATTCGTGTGTCCTCGGCGTTCATCTTTCAAACGTTTGCTGAGGTCTACTATTATGTCTTCGTAAATCGTTCATCTTTTAAAAGTGTGCTGAATCTTCGTAGTTTAAGAGTTTGCTGAAGGTCTACTATCGATCTGTGTTTAATGCAACTTCCAAAGCGTTCATCTTTCAAAAGTGTGTTGGAAGTTTACACCCTGAGTAAAATTTTACTTTGGATTAAGCCTTCATATTTTTCTTTAGAAAATGCGTGCTACTCCTGGTGCATGCATCAAATCGGGTTTTTTAGCTCGGCGTGCGTTGTGCCACAAAGTAAATTTACCAGCGAGTTGTGAAGCTCAGCGTCTGTTGTGCCACAAAGTAAATCTACTGAGTTGTGTAGGTAGGTGGCCGTAGTACCACAGAGTAAATCTACCGAGATGTGAAGCTCGGCGGCACCATTTCATCATGACTTGTGATATTTTCGGCACTGGATAAACGAACATTTTAGCTCTATGTTATTTATTCGGAAAAACGTGACCAGCCCACAGTAGCGCTACTCAAGCCACTGAAATCAATACACTCGGCCAAATTACTGGAAAAGTTATTGACGTGAGCCGCACACACATTCCACTGAAGGGTTTGATGATTCCCTTGAAACGTGTGAAATTGAGAGGTGTAGTGTAAGTGAACCAGTGTTCAAACACAATCATTGTGTCCCGGCATTCACCACAAAAATATGGTCTTGGGTCGTTCTTTAATATCATCATAAGTTAAGAAGACTTGCCAGTAACGGTTTCCGGCATTTTATAGTAAATTTCAGTAATCGTCTACATGTGTAATTCCCAACATTAAAAAAATTAGTCATGATTACATCTAAAACTTTGTCGACTGTTTGCTTTTTAACAGTACCTGGGCTAGTCTGCTACACAGCCGTTTTTAGTGTCGTCACGCAACGCTGTTTGTGGGGAGGAGCGTTGCGTGACGACTCTAAAAACGGCTGTGTAGCAGACTATACCTGGGCCGGGTTGTTCAAAGCTGGATTAAGATAACCCAGGGGAGGAGGCCAGGGTTAGTGCGAAATTTGAACTCAGATGTGAAAGCTTAATTTTGCAAACAAGTTGATGATTGGACGCTCTTAAAAATTGTGAAAATTATCCACTGGAAATGTTTTTTAACAAAAGAAAAAGAGCGCAACAGATGTTCTACAGGCCACAGTTGTTCGAAGGCCGATTAGCGCTTAACACGGGGCTGGCCAGTGTCTCCTCAAACAGCAAGCACTTAAGACGAAGCATACCCTTCACAGCGGCACATGCCTATATAGCCCATATTTGGCAGGACCTCCCCCCCCCCCCCCCCGCCCGGGACGATATCACGCTGATCACTAGCCTTCAAAACCTTTTCATTATCATACACAGTTTAAATTGAGGTTTCGCTGTACGCAACCCTTTCAAAATATGCCATAATCATAGTTATCTATCGGAAGAACCATCCACCCTTTCCCCTCAACTGCTACCTGTGCGCCTAGCAAACATATCGAAGGCTCTCTCCTAAGCTCCGATTACTCCTAGTACATACTACAACCCTGGTCAAAACGTCTTGGGACACGTGGGGAAATTAGCCACAAAGACGCACTTTGCTAAATTAACTCATATTCTACCTTTTAAAAAAGCTTGGGGATGTTGTTATAAGGGGCTATTTCTGCTGTCCCTATCTCCCCCAAGCAGTGTTGATTGTGTTGAATTAAAACTTGAATGCCTAACGTCAACCTTGGACCATCATTAACGAAAATTTTTAATAGCTGTATAGAAACAGAAACCTTTCCAGATGAATGGAAAATCGCCAAGGTGACTCCTATCTTTAAAAAAGGATCAAAATCTGACCTGAATAACTATAGACCAATTTCTGTATTGCCAATTGTCTCAAAGCTATTCGAGAAAATTATCTATCAACAACTCTATGATTACCTAGATAAAAACAAACATTTGAATACTTATCAATCCGGCTTTCGATCGCTCCATAGCACCATGACGGCGCTACTTGAATCAACGAACAACTGGTCTATTAACATAGATAACGGCCTTTTAAATGGTGTGGTATATATCGACCTTAAAAAGGCTTTTGACACCATTGACCATGCAATTTTGTTACATAAACTTGCAAACTATGGACTTGATCTGGGTTCCCTACGATTCTTTGCCTCCTACCTAGGTAACAGGAGCCAGAAATGTTATGTTAATGGCGTATTGTCCAGTGCAAGCGAACTAAGATGCGGAGTCCCACAGGGTAGTATTCTCGGTCCTTTGTTCTTCTTAATCTATATAAACGATCTTCCAAACTGCCTTAATTCAGCATGCGCTAAAATGTTCGCAGATGATACAACTATTACCATTTCTGGTTCCTCTCTAGCTGACCTTGAACAAGAGACTAACTTAGAACTACTGAACCTTCACTGTTGGCTAAAAGCCAATAAGCTTAGTCTTAATGTTGCGAAAACCGAGTTTATGGTTATTGGCTCTCGCCAGAAGCTTCTCGCGGAAAGCCATAACGAAATAAACATCAAACTAGAAGACCAAGTTATCAGCAATGTCGATCACGCAAAATCATTAGGTCTCATTATTGACAATCGGCTTTCCTGGTCTAATCATGTTAACGAATTGTGTAAGAAGGTAACTTCGGCTATAGGTGCCCTTAGACGTATTAGGCCCCTTATCTCCCAATCTACTGCGGTACTAGTCTATAACTCCTTAATTCAACCTCACTTTGATTACTGTAGCCTTGTTTGGGATGGCTTAAGTGATCAACTGAGTGACAAATTACAAAAGTTACAGAACCGTGCAGCTAGAGTAATTTTAAAGGCCAACTATGGGACTAGCTCGAGCCTGCTTCTTGATATACTCAAATGGGACAAATTAGTTATAAGGAGAAAGAAGCATAAAGCAATAATGATGTTTAAATCTCTAAATGAACAAGCTCCAGTGTACTTGCAGAACCTATTTCACGAACGAAGCACAGACTATGATTTGCGCAATTCCTTTCATAAATTGACGTTGCCCAGGCCGCGTACTAACTACTTGAAACGAAGTTTCAGTTACAGCGGTGCTTTGTTGTGGAACTCTTTACCCGAAAATGTGAGAGAAACTAAATCAGTCAGGAAATTTAAAGAGCAAATCAAACATGTATTTGAGTCGTCGGACTCTCACTCGGCAGTCTTGTAAAACAGTATGTCGATAGTTTTTAGTCTAATTAATTGTGATTAGATTTTTACTCTATTATTACTGAAGATTTTACCGAGTTTTAAATAAAAAATCTACCTACCTACCTACCTGCACCGATGGGAAAGGGGGGAGGGACTCAGGATGCCTCAATTTGACGAGCTATTGCGTTAGCGTCCCAAGAGTTTTTGTCAGGGCTGTCTGAAAACCACGTCTACAGGAAAACGAGTTTTAAACATTTAGAAACGTTCAGAAAAGTTGTGGATTTGTAGGTACAGCAATCTTAAAAAAGTTACCAGGTGTTACCTTGTAACTATTATTTATTCCGAGATCGGAGGCGAATAGATGAACGGTTTCGAATGCATGCTTATTAAGTATCCTCAACGTACTCAAGGGTGGGCTTAGGTTTGAAATAGCAAGTACAAAACATTTCCACATGATCTAAATGAAAATGGTTATGCATATTTACAAGCAGAGAAAAATGGACTTCTAAGTGAAAACAATCGCAAGTTGCGTGTACGATTCCGCCCTTGCAAAAACCTGAAACGTCCAGTTGCGAAAAATCCTCCGTTTTGAATGAATGAATCGAAGTGGCCTTTTATTTAGATGCCGTGTCCTTCGTCCACAAATACAACGAGACGTAAAAAAAAATCACTGATAAAGCGACAGAAGGGAGAAGGCCTTTCGTTTTTATTAGGTGATACTAATTAATGTTCTAAGGACTTGGCTGACGCCATTGCTTGTAGAAAAGGGGTAACACTAACTAGTACTGTACCTTATGAGAAAATGAACGGCAATTTCTTCGCTCAGTTGAATAAGGAACCATTTTGATACAGCGTTTGGTCGGGCAAGGCCGAAAAGAAACACAAGAAGACTCTCAGTTTTAATGGACAACGACCCAGACAAGCAAGCGTGCGAAGAAGGCCCAAGAGGATATACTCAGACTGATATGCGTCCACTATTTGCATAGAAAATTTAGATAACCAGATCAAATGTTACTTAGATGAAGAGGTTGTAACACAGATTTTTACAAAGGATTCATTTGAACAGCTTAATGCATATAAGTTTAGGAGCGTTTGATGATTGATTAGTTTCTATCCAGAGAATATCGGTATTCTCATATCAAGTGTGACTCACAGAATTGAGGTCACCGAACAAATTATTAAACTTAGAGTACACTGTTACAGAAGTCCTCACTTTTTATTGCATTCCCCATGACTTTGTCAGTTGTTACTTTGCCTGAAGGGCAACTTCGTAGCCCTAAAGAAACTTTGATGTCGGTAGAATTCTTCTGTAAGTTACTTTTAGGAAACAAGGAATTGCGTCACAGTTGCTCTGAACAGTTCTCGCATCATTTCTCACTTGTTTTGTGGGCCGTCTTGTATGAAATGCAACTTATAGGGAGCTCTATCGGTCAGTGTAAAGCTGTGTAAAACGCAAACTGCGGACTGCAGAGTGCAAACTGCGGAATCGGGGTAAACTGCAGACTGAGTGTAAAATGCAGACTGCAGACTGAGAGTAAAACGCAAGCTGGGTGCAAAATGCAGAATAAAGACTGTAGACTTTTTTTAAACACTTGTGCTCCTTCTTCTCCAATTCGGTGAAATAGCTAGCCGGTATCAGTTATGCACTTCGCTTCCTAGGCGAAGTGCATTGCACATTCCCCAGAAGTTTCAATGAACATCCGAACAGCTTAAGTCTGTGTACCTTGATTTGCAATACTTTCATAAAAGCTCATCCAAATTTCCTGCAGAACATCTTTCTTTGTTGTTGGAATGATTTACTCCCTTTTTTATCGCCATAATTCTTCCGGTACAGTATTTTGGGCCAGCAGCTTTCATTTAAGCGTAAACATCGTGCTGTTGTACTAATTCACGGTCCCTGGTCGCTTATATCGAAAACTTCCCGTCTAAAGTTGAAACGTGAGGTCTCTCGGACAGGCAAAAAAGGTTCAAGATTGCGATTATGTTTTTGGGTCGTCGACGACAATCTAGAGAAGAAAGTCCTGAATGGATTTGTGAAAGCAGATGTCTTCAAGTAAGAGTTCGTTTACATGTATTTGCGGGATTTTTTGGCCCTTGAACCCTTCCACGACTACAGTTTATGCTCGGTCTGTATTTTACTCCAACCTGCGTTTTACTCTTAGTCTGCAGTCTGCATTTTACACGCAGTCTGCAGTCCGCAGTCCGCAGTCTGCGTTTTACACTGACCGGGAGCTCTATTCTTTAAAATACACTCTTGGTAAAACTTATCATTGTCTTAAGTTTCTTTTCCCTTCGTTTCTTGTACACAATAAGCAAGTTGTGGGGCTTTTTAAACATTTCTCACCTAAATGACTGTAAAAGATGAATTAAAATTCATTCCTTTTTTCAGGGGCACCCAACGACAATTTTCGGAAAATTATCTGTTCGGAAGACGATTTGAGTTCTAGAATTTTCGGATTATTTTCTGACAAATTTCTTGCTTGCCTGCCTCTCCTAGGATTTTCGAACTTCATAAAAATCGTATAATTGCCCATTTTTAACAGATTTTTACCCTAAAAAGGTCACCTAGAATTTTCGGGAGCCTTTTTTCTGGCTGAAATTTTCGAAAAGGTAAATTTTGATCCCTATAATTTTCTGATCACTATACTTTCAGCTAGGAAATCTGAACAGATGAAAAATTTTTAGGGGATAAAAATAAGCCTTTATCTACCGTTTAAATACTAAAGTACGTTCAACAATGCTATGTTTATGTGGTTTTGAACTATACTCTCGTTGGGTGCCCCTATTTTTTGTTAATTCTGAGGTGAGAAATGTTGAAATTTGTACATATTTCCTGGAAAGCGCGAAAAAAATGCCCGTTTAGAGGAAATGGGATCACACTGACTATATTTTCGCCATGATCGCGGTACGAATTTCACATAATACGTTTGAAAATCACTTTTCTTAAGTGAGAAATGTTACTGAGAAATGTGTCAGTGTCTCAATGGTAGCGTCCATGACCAACGACCACACGTTATGACATCTACCATTCTTTGCCTTGAATTTTTCAAGGATTCTACCTCTAAATTAAATTGATGAGCGACTCGTTTAATACTGTACCGAAAAAAACGATCGTTGGCATTTGAATTTTTGAATAGATCGTGTGACCATTCCCAGCGTCCCGTTTGGTCATGTGACCTGCCCTAATCAGTTTAAATAAGGCGATAACAACTAAAATCAACTTCTTTTACTAAATTGTAGCACTATCTTTTCAAGTCGGAGTTCACAGTAAAACAAAACAAGCCTACGTAAATAACATGAAAACACTTTTTCGTACTTTTCCCCACAAATAGACCCACAAACCATCTCACACATTTGCGTGTACTACTGTTGCAGTTATAAAATCTTCCAAAATAACGCATAATTTAAGCAGAAAGTACAGACATGGACTTTTAGGCAGTTATAGGAAAAAAGGAACAATTTGAGAACACGGAAAATAGTATAAGTCTGTATTTTTATTGTAAACCCATTTTCAGACAACCCTGGTCAAAACGTCTTGGGACACGTGAGAATTAGGCACAAAGACGCACTTTGCTAAATTAACTCATATTCTACCTTTTAAAAAAGCTTGGGGATGTTGTTATAAGGGGCTATTTCTGCTGTCCCTATCTCCCCCAAGCAGTGTTGATTGTGTTGAATTAAAACTTGAATGCCTAACGTCAACCTTGCACCGATGGGAAAGGGGGGAGGGACTCGGGATGCCTCAATTTGACGAGCTATTGCGTTAGCGTCCCAAGAGTTTTTGTCAGGGCTGTCTGAAAACCACGTCTACAGGAAAACGAGTTTTAAACATTTAGAAACGTTCAGAAAAGTTGTGGATTTGTAGGTACAGCAATCTTAAAAAAGTTACCAGGTGTTACCTTGTAACTATTATTTATTCCGAGATCGGAGGCGAATAGATGAACGGTTTCGAATGCATGCTTATTAAGTATCCTCAACGTACTCAAGGGTGGGCTTAGGTTTGAAATAGCAAGTACAAAACATTTCCACATGATCTAAATGAAAATGGTTATGCATATTTACAAGCAGAGAAAAATGGACTTCTAAGTGAAAACAGCTTATAAGGGGCTATTTCTGCTGTCCCCCTCTCCCCTAAGCAGTGTTGATTGTGTTGAATACAACGAAACGTAAAAAAAAAATCACTGATAAAGCGACAGAAGGGAGAAGGCCATTCGTTTTTATTAGGTGATACTAATTAAGGTTCTAAGGACTTGGCTGACGCCATTGCTTGTAGAAAAGGGGTAACACTAACTAGTACTGTACCTTATGAGAAAATGAACGGCAATTTCTTCGCTCAGTTGAATAAGGAACCATTTTGATTCAGCGTTTGGTCGGGCAAGGCCGAAAAGAAACATAAGAAGACTCTCAGTTTTAATGGACAACGACCCAGACAAGCTTTTGATCCCTATAATTTTCTGATCACTATACTTTCTGCTAGGAAATCCGAACAGATGAAAAATTTTTAGGGGATAAAAATAAGCCTTTATCTACCGTTTAAATACTAAAGTACGTTCAACAATGCTATGTTTATGTGGTTTTGAACTATACTCTCGTTGGGTAGCTTTAGGTGCCCCTATTTTTTGTTAATTCTGAGGTGAGAAATGTTGAAATTTGTACATATTTCCTGGAAAGCGCGAAAAAAATGCCCGTTTAGAGGAAATGGGATCACACTGACTATATTTTCGCCATGATCGCGGTACGAATTTCATATAATACGTTTGAAAATCACTTTTCTTAAGTGAGAAATGTTACTGAGAAATGTGTCAGTGTCTCAATGGTAGCGCCCATGACCAACGACCACACGTTATGACATGTACCATTCTTTGCCTTGAATTTTTCAAGGATTCTACCTCTAAATTAAATTGATGAGCGAGTCGTTTAATACTGTACCGAAATCACTAAACTGCTAGCGCCCCTAATAAAACGATCATTGGCATTTGAATTTTTGAATAGATCGTGTGACCATTCCCAGCGTCCCGTTTGGTCATGTGACCTGCCCTAATCAGTTTAAATAAGGCGATAACAACTAAAATCAACTTCTTTTACTAAATTGTAGCACTATCTTTTCAAGTCGGAGTTCACAGTAAAACAAAACAAGCCTACGTAAATAACATGACAACACTTTTTGGTATTTTTCCCCACAAATAGACCCACAAACCATCTCACACATTTGCGTGTACTACTGTTGCAGTTATAAAATCTTCCAAAATAACGCATAATTTAAGCAGAAAGTACAGACATGGACTTTTAGGCAGTTATGGGAAAAAAGGAACAATTTGAGAACACGGAAAATAGTATAAGTCTGTATTTTTATTGTAAACCCATTTTCAGACAACCCTGGTCAAAACGTCTTGGGACACGTGAGAATTAGGCACAAAGACGCACTTTGCTAAATTAACTCATATTCTACCTCTTAAAAAAGCTTGGGATGTTGTTATAAGGGGCTATTTCTGCTGTCCCCCTCTCCCGTAAGCAGTGTTGATTGTGTTGAATTAAAACTTGAATGCATAACGTCAGCATTGCACCGAAGGGGAAGGGGGGAGGGAAGATGCCTCAATTTGACGAGCTATTGCGTTAGCGTCTCAAGAGTTTTGACCAGGGTTGTAGTTAGGAATCGCATTTCATTTTGTAACCTCGTGTGTCGTATCGTTCGGTTTGCTCTCTCCATAGTGTTGTATTTTCCCATCCCTTCCCCTCCTTGGCAGTTGTATTTGTCCCAAATGGAAAACTAGCAGCCCATCGACGACCCACATACGGACGATTGTTGTCTTTATTGCGTGATTAAAGGCACGGCTTTGACTGCACCACTCACTTCAACTGACGTTTTAAATAAACATTTTGCCTTAAGATGGTTATATTTCTAAGCAGGTTTATTTAAAGCGAAAACTCGAGCTTATAAATTATTTTAAACAACTTCCTTTAATTAGGGTTTCTCTATTAACTATTTCTTTTTAACGCCGAGGGGAATAAACAAACATTGTTAATAGGTAAGAGCTAAAATTCAGCTGGGTATTGTCATAACACTGAGCTTAAATTAAAAACTCTTTTAACTCTTCCTTTTTAAAGACAGAAATGAATTAATAGAGCTAAAAAATAACACCGACTGAGCTTATAAGTTACTTCACATACGCCTTTATGCTCTACTTTTATTTTCTCTTGCTGTTTAAAGTGTCAAAAAGACTTACACTCAGGGTGGAACACCTTTCTAATTTACAATTTACTTGAGAAAACTGGACATTCCGGTTGTTTGTGTCATTCTTCAGAGAAGATTTAAGACGAAGTAATTTCTCAGGGGCACCCAACGAGAATATGGCACTTAAAAATAGCATTGTTAAACATGTTTTAGTATTTAAACGGTAGACATAGACATATTTCTATTCCCTAAACATTTTTCATCTGTTCGGATTTCCTAGCTGAAAGTCTAGTGATCCGAAAACTATACCGATCAAAACGTACCGTTTCGAAAATTTCAGCCAGAAAAAAGGCTTCCGAAAATTCTGGATGACTATTTTAGGGTAAAAATCCGTTAAAAATGGGCAATTATACCATTTTTTAGATGTTCGAAAATCCCAGGAGAGGCAGACAAGCAAGAAATTTTTCGAAAATGTTCCGAAAATTCTAGATCTCAAATCGTCTTCCGAACAGATATTTTCCAAAAATTGACGCTGGGTGCCCCTTATTTTTGTACTCTTTTCAGTCTGTTTAGCCGATTTGGATATAATTTGTAGCAGTTCGTTCTCAAACTACGTGAAATTTTGCCCCTACCCCCCCCCCAATTTTTCATAACCAATGTTTCCAATTTTCGAAGTCAACGGTTGTCTAAAATTTTAGGGTGTAAAACGGGTAAGTTATGGTTTTGGATGAGCATTTTCAATAGTTTTAAATCTATGCACAAGATTTGCACCTGGGTGGTTTGTGTAAATGCATGGTAAGCATCTCTCAGCTTCCAAAGATTGTTTACTAAGTATGCAATACAACAGACGCGCTGATCAGACATAACAACTCAGGTTTGACTGATGTTCTAATTAGTCTGGCTGCCAGAAGCGACACACACAATTGAAAAGAAATTCATAGATAATTAACATTTAATATTGCATATAAATTGATGGTTTTTGAGAACACCTATCGCTTTGGAAAAAGACCCAGTGTTTTACAGTGTTTGTCAGGTTCCCCAATTTCACGGAGTTCTCCGACAGTCTCTTCACCGATCGGCGATGTTGTCCTTTTACTTTTGCTCGTTGCCCCTTATTCCGTTGTTTTCTGTGATACCTAATGCGGCTTTTGCTCAAATGGAAGGTTAGTTTTCTTTTATTTATATAGAAGGATATAGACTGACATGACTTCTTGTGCTTTGTATGTAACATATGACTTTCCTTGGTAACTAAAAATTCCGGTGAGTGCGTTAGAGAGAATGTATAAGAGCTCCTAAAATTTTGCCCGACCTAAGTGAGGACTGTGGATGTAAACTAGGTTTTGTTTTTTAATCAGTTTTGATAGCACACAGAATTATGACTTTAACTCTAAAGGTCGTAAATTATCTATCACAGAACTGGCGGGTTTTAATTTATATCCACAAGAGTTCATCGAGCGCCTACAAGTCCTCATTTACCTTATTTTGTCCAACCTGCTTCGGTTTTGACTTACATGTAACTAACGTTTGCGACCTCTAGTTCATTATAATCATAAAACCTAACAATCACCAGGGGCACCCAACGTCAATTTTCGGAAAATATCTGTTTGAAAGACGATTTGAGATCTAGAATTTTCGGAACAGTTGTTTTAAAATTTCTTGCTTGCCTGCCTCTCCTAGGATTTTCGTACATCTAAAAAATGGTATAATTGCCCATTTTTAAGGATTTTTACCCTAAAAAGGTCACCTAGAATTTTCGGAAACCTTTTTCTGGCTGAAATTTTCGAAGAGGAAAGTTTTGATCCCTATAATTTTCGGGTCACTAGACTTTCCAGCTAGGAAATCCGAACAGATGAAAACTTTTTAGGGCCCATAAAAATATGACTATATCTACCGTTTAAATACTAAAATACGTTCAACAATGCTATGTTTAAGTGGTTTTGAACTATATTCTCGTTGGGTGCCCCTGAATCAAATTTTGCCGAGTTTTTTTTACCGTATTTGGCCTTTATGGCTAGATTTGGTTGTGTTGTGCTCAAAAGTGGATTTTCTCTGAAAACGTGGTACTTTTCGTGAACGCATTACAATTTAACCTCGGACACACACGCAAATTCATACCCCTAACGTGGTACAAGGGGGGAGGGGGGTTGATAGAACCCTCCTTAGAGGTTTTGAAAAGATTTTTTCCTTCAGTGGAAAGCCCTTGATCTTCTCTGTCAACAAGATGAGGTACATTTTACGGGTGGTGGCGCTGCTGGAGGCCCATCGCGTCACCAACAATGATCGCCATCTTGGATTATACCAAGAATTAGAAATCCGATTAAAACCGCGAGAAACTGATATTTTTTTGGTGCTTGACATTTAAAATAATACATAAATAAGCACTTTGCTAGACTTCAGTCAAGTCTGAAACTTCCTGAGAAAACTTTCCCTTTATCGCTCTGTTACACACACACCCTGTTGATGAAAACGGTGCTGGAAGATTGTAGAGGTGGCCGGATAAAATGATTTGCTCACTCATATTCTGCTTCATCTTTGGGGCAGTTCTGGAAGCCGAAGAAGAATCTAGATCTTCATACATAGTAGCCCAAGAGAACAAGCTTTTACAAGGCTATGCTGTAAAGAGAATCGATTCTACCGATGAAATGTCATGCAGTCAAGTATGTTTAAGGCATTCTTGGTGTACTTCTTCTAACTTTGAAGAGTCTTCAGGCAATTGTGAACTGAACAAGCACGAGTTTTCAATAACTGCAGATGATGACATTAAGCTCACTGATAATACGGGCACAACGTTTTCAATGTTTCTTAAGGTGAGTCGAAGAGAGGTTTGACAACAACGTATGCGATGTAAGGACTGCGTTCAAATCAATTTTTAGTGAACTAATACACATATGGTCTGTTGGAACAGGGGCGGATCTAGGGGGAGGGTGCAGGGGGTGCGCACCCCCCCCCCGATATGACCTGCGGTTTTCTAATACAACCGGTATTCTGCAAAAAAAAAAAATGTGGTCTATTGGTGTTGAAGTAGAGCAAGAGACGAGTGCACCCCCTCCTGAAAAAAATGCTGGATCCGCCCCTGTGGAAAAACAGTAAAGTTGAGTTTTTTTAGGATGCATTTATCAAAAATGGCATCCAAAGCGGGGATATATCTTGTATTGGAGCCAGTCATATTCTGAGTCCTTTTGCTACCAGTTTCAATCTGCGACAACTGATTTTTTAATGTTATTGACGGCTATGTATTCTTGCCTTCAATTGGTTTCCTTGTTTTTTAATTACAGTTAAGAAAAATGTGCAGTGAAAAAAAGGAGAGTCCGTCGAACATTGAATTTATAGAAATCGTATTTTGGTTTCTAAGTTCAAAGTATATATTGTACAGATATGATTTCACAGGTTCCAGAGGAGTTTCGTGTGAATAAAACGAATTACTTACCTTGAAAAATGTCTATACCTGTCGCTTAGCACGATTAATTAGCCCAATGGGAACTTTATAAATCTACTGTAAACGATTTCTTCGCTTCTTATCTGACCCAGATCGACTTTTGAAAATCGATAACCGCAAGCCATATCCTCGCTGGCGCACGGCACGTCGCCCGAAGGGCGACCGAACATACTGTAAGCCGATCTTGCGAGCCCTCAGTCTCTTGGTTTGCGGTCTATAGAATGTGTAACGAAACCGTAACGCGATCAAAATAACCCATTTTTTCAGAGGTTTTCGACGGGTTTTGATGTTCTAACGACAAACACATCTCCTCTGGACCCTGTGATGATTTGCACTGCGCCTTAATCTTGAGAGATCCGTACGCACTGCAAGGATAACATGAATTTGAACGTTTTTGCCCTAAAACATTTGCTGCAGGAAGTCGATGGAAAAAAACTTTTGTTCACCCAAGTAAAATGTGATTTTCTGCAGGGTTGTCTGATGGCTGGATGCCTCAACGGAGGTTCTTGTTTGTTCGACAAAGAAAAAGACGCTTTCGCTTGCTCCTGCAATCCGCAGTGGAGTGGGGGAAAATGTGAACTAGGTAAATTCTTATTTTTTTCTCCCTTATAATAAATATACGATAGTGAAAGAGGTGTACTGTTTGAATCAATTGTCTGTATCTGGCAAATATTTCAGTGGTACAAAAAAAGTTAGACTGTTGGCAGATTGCCAATATAATGAACCTTCTACTCTGTGTGAAAAGTATGTAATATTTGGCGTTTAGTTTTAATTTCCTAGCCTCGTCAAATGTGGATCGGCCTGGGATTAGAGTGATTAGGGTCTGTTAAAAGGGAAAAAAAGCAAATAATGGTGTGAAGAGCCTGCTATATGCTGGTCCCATGTATGGTTGTTGCCAGTTTCAATTTTCGGTTTGCCATCTTGTGTTCCATCTTGTAGTCCAGCCAACATCTTTCGCGAGTTTCTTCATTTGATATACTACCCGGGATGGAATAATTATAATCTGTTTTTGTAGACATTGACGAATGCACAAAAAATACCCACAAGTGCGGTGCCAATGCTTACTGCAATAATACCAAAGGAGGATACAACTGCTCTTGTCATCCGGGATATTACGGAGATGGAAAGAATTGTGAACCAGGTGCGACAGACAACTATGTAAGCAGACAATACCGTTAAGTCACTCAGTGCCAAAAGTACAATTTACTTGGCCATTATTCCTTGACGGTTAAACGGCGGCATTTTTATATATAGACAAGAGCAATAATGGGTCTTGAAATAGAATATGGACACACATATAACTGAAGACAGTCGTAGGTCTTCTTTTCAAACGGAAAATGGTTGGGAAGGTATTTTTAATATTAAAGGTATCTTTTTAAAAGAATCATGCTGAAATTTTAAATAAAACAAACTAAACGAGAATAAAATTTTGTGACCATAAGAGAGAAACCAATTCCCGTCGCTATGAGCTGGTCTTTATTTTGATTAAGAAGACTACTTTTTTCTTCTCATCGTTTCTTGTAATATCGTTTATTAATAATGCCAATTTAAGCACTAAAGCACACGTACCAACTCCGCGATTTTCCGCGGTATGGCCATTACCTTACACATGCGCACAAGCATACCCTGGCAGTGGCAGCCGCATGGACGGCTGTTTCGCCCTTATTGGGTGCCGGGATATACGCCGATTATTATGCCCGGCTAGACCAAAAGCGTGTTAAGGGAAGTCGCTAGATTGTGTAGTTTGGGTCAGTTCTGTATGGCAGTAATTCGGTTCAATCGGTTACTTTAATGTGAATAATTAGACTGTACAGGTCCCTAATAATGCTTGTTTTCTTCAAGCTTTATATGACAACTCTGATCTATTAATTACCCCCTTGTTTATTTTGTTGTACAGTTTCATCGTGTAAGGATCTTTTTGACAAGAAAATGTGAGTAAAAATTACAAAGTTTATTTTTTAGGCTCTTAAAATAACGAAATATGTCGGTGCCGTTGAATGCGCCCGAACTGTGCTTGTTTTGCCCGTGAGATCCAAATATAAGTGATTTATCAGCTGTCATTATGTTATTTCGATTGCAACTGTTCGAAGTTCTTCCTGGCAAATGCGATGATGGTGGTATCGCAAGTAAACATTCAGCTTAGCTACCTTCAGTGCAGTCAGTACGTATAATTATATTTGAGCTAAATGAGTCCCACAGCAGCTACTCTCTTACGCAGTTCTTGTGTCTTGTGCTCTTGATTCTTCCTGCGATGCGCGATAGTTAGGAGCTGGAAAAATTAAAATGATATTTCATTTTGTACAGGTTGAACGTGACTCAGTTGATCACTCTCCTCCTTGACTCAAAACTAGTTTCAGTTCTCTGTCACTTTGGAAATTTTGGATGCGGAGATGGAGGATGGACACCGGTCATGAAGATGGACGGCAACAAGGTAAGACATTTGTGTACGTATTCCCTTAGTTTGCGACGAGAGTGGAAAAAAAAATGCAGGTTTGCCTCTTTCAGCGGTAATTTTCATTCCTCCCACCCTGTGAATACAGCCGAGTCTCCTCGGTCCTCGTCGCTAGGGACGTCTCATCAGGAGGAACGTCTGCACCTCAGCGACAGAAATTTCATACTAATGACGTAAAATTGTAAAATTTTCTGGGGGAGCATAACCCCAGCCTCCGAGTTTGAAGCGCCTTCGGTGCTCTTACTTTTCTTCTCGTTGGTACATGCTAAGTCCCTGGATCTGAAAGATTTAAGTATTAAGAACGCCTTTAAGCTTCTGGAATATCTCGGTCAGTAGCAAAGTCATCCGCCCTTCCTGTCAGACGATGTGAAGGTTTCATAAAAAACGGAAGCCTTGTCTCTGTACTTGCCGATACGCGAGAGTTAAAGATAAATATATTCAATTCGGTATTTTTCAATCCTATCAATTACCAACTAATGATTACGGAGTGCAGTATTTCTTTACTTTTTATTCTATTGCTGACCATTAACGCCATTTCGCCTGATTTGGCTAATTTCATTTTATAAAGCTGGAGAAACAAGGACGTTATAGATATTCTTTTCATTGTAATTGATCTTCCATTGCAAATTGTGTTTTTTTTCTTCTCCGGGAAGGATGTCGTCTTTAAAAGAAAAAATAAATCTTTGAAGTTTTCTTCTTAAAGGACAATTTCTCTATTTCTTTCCTCCTTTGTACCACAGAAAACGTTTCACTACAAGAGTGCTTTTTGGAGCAACAAAGAAACCTTCAACCTTGACGGAGAGAAGACTGGGTTTGACTCACAGGAGACCAAACTTCCCTCCTACTGGAACACTTCCTTCACCAAGATCTGCCTCGGTATGAACATCAATGACAACCAGTCCAAGTTTATTGTTATCAACAAGCAGGCGAACTCCTTGTACTCTCTGATCGCTGATGGGCAGTACCGCAGAACCTCACTTGGTCGTGACACATGGAAATCACTGATTGGTTCTGAGGCCTCCTTGCAGTCCAAATGTAACAAGGAAGGATTCAATGCTGTTAGTGCGATTTCTAAATATTCCAAAGCCAGGATCGGTATCCTTGGTGACCACACCAACTCTTGCAATACCTGTAACTCTAGAATTGGGTTTGGTACTGGAGGATTACATGATGATACCAACTCATGCGGAAACGAGGGTGGCGGGAAGCACATCAAGGCAATGGGATATATTTTGGTGCAGTAAAAAGAAACTAATCTTTGGGATTAATTTACATTTGGCACCAAACGAAAGTGTAGCTTAAAGAAAATCTTTTTCTCTCTTTGTTTTTTGTGGATAAACAATAGACTATGTCTAGATTGAATTTAAGTTAACCATTGTATATTAGAAGTAAAAGACACAATAAGAAACTAAGATTAAAAGGTATTGGTTACTGCAAGCCAGTCTCGCTATTGCTCTACCCTCTAACAAAAACTATCTTATTTTGAGATTGGAGGTGAGTTTTCAGTTTTTACTTTTTTTTTTCATTATTGTGTTTTACTTAGATCAGCATTTGAAGAGGACGAAGTTGGTGATGCGAGTACATTAGCTTTTCTACGTAGTCTGTTTTCCAAGTTCTTTTAAATTGGCGTCCTTGAAGAGTTTACAAATTCCAAACTACTGTAGTAATGAATATAAAACAAAGTACTGTCCTGTATCGGTAATTAGAAACGGTCAGTGTTAAGAGGCCCTGCGCCTAAGAAACGACCGATGATTTCCGGCTAAAAAATAAAATCGGCCGATTTTTATCTCCCAAGTAGAGGTTACCGAATACTATTCAAAAATGAATTTCTTTTGTTTCAGTTTCGCTTTAAACCAAAAATATCGAGCCGCAAACTTTTTCCGTCTGATAGCAGCAAAATCAGGCCTAAAATAAGCCCTCGCAAAAAACGGTTCAGAAATCACTATCGCAACGCAAAATAGCGAGAAAACCACACAGTGATGAAGAAAAAGGCCTTTTAATGCAATATCATTCGATAAACATCGAAAAACTGCCGAAGGGAATAAAAAATAAATTTTCAAATATTGCCTATTAAATTAGATGGAGCGTTGGAGTTGATTTTAAAACAATAATTTCTCAAAAGTCCAACGCTCTTGAAAGGAATCACAGTGATGAATCAGACATTGGAGGGATATACATCACGTTTTCGGAAAAACATTTTTCGGCCAAAGTATACTGACGTTGTAAAAACCGTTCAAAGTTACCGTATTTACCGTTAAGTTGCCACTTCGGCGAAACACTTCTCTGTTGCCAATATGGCCAAGGATAGCGTGGTAAACGCCACTTTAAGCCTTGCTAGGCGCTCAAAATCATCCTAAATAGAAGTATATAGAATTAAAAGAGAAAGGAAAATGAAAGATTCGCAGAAAAGGAGAATGACTCGAAATTACCATCTGGTAGACAGCGTTCATTTGTCCGAACTGCAGCGGGATCCAAACAAATACGTGAAATATAAGTTTAAAAAAAAAACAGTCTTTCTATCACCAGAAATCGTGAAGTGAAACAGTTTTATGTTTTTCCTATTAATGATGGTGAATTCTGCCTCAGCTGGTCTCCAAGTACTTTGAAGGTGGGCTGCTTGTATTTCATTACATACATTCCAACGGACGTTACGGGTCAGCGCGTGTAGGGGTCAGCGGACCTGAAGAAAGGTGACGAAGTTGGAGAGCAACGCCATGCTAGGGGGGACATTGGTAGGTACCCAATACCCAAAATAAATGCAGTATCGGTATTTCGTCGATTTTTGATACGGTATTTCGGTATTTACCAATTTTTCTCACGGTATTGCGGTATTTAATCAATTTAATTTAATTCAGGAGCCCATCATTGATGGGCTCCTGTTTAATTTTGCAAGGAAACGTGAGACGACCTCGAACTGATCGGTAGAACGAACGAAAAAGATACCCTACCAATTTCATCACAGATTATCTGTCAGAAATTGTGTAATGGTAATCATTTACCATTAATCTAAAGTCTTAAAAATACTGACGTGCATTAAACTAGCCTGCGTAGCAGGCACTTGGAAGTAGTGGTCGCGAGAGAGAACTGGCACGCGTGAGGGAGACACGCGAGGGGTCATCCAAACGCCTGCTACGCAGGCTAGCATGAAACAGGAGAGGGCAATGAACAGGACCGCAATACCGTGATCTTCTTATGCCGAAGACCGTTAACCAAACGGAAGAAATATCGCATACCGCAGGGCTAAATGATATTACCGCAATACCCCACTTTAAAATCCAAATTACCGAAATACCGCATGAAAAAAAGCTCAATACCGTAAGCCCCCATTTCCCCCTCCATGCTGTTGAAGAGGTGATAGAATATTTGGGCTTAAAACATCCAATTATATTTGATGTTTACAATCTTTGTCATAATTATCACAGCAACAAACTTTCATCTTTCAATGTTAGTGTTGAAAGACATGTGCGGGTATTTCGAAATACCTTACAAATCTACAGATCTAAAAAGAGACCTTTTAGCCAAGGTTTCAGTGTAAAGGAATGTGACTGAGTGCAGCAAAAAATAATTTCATTCTGTAACTTTCCTGCGCAAGAGTTTGAGTGCATGGTATGCTGTCCAATCGGTAATGTGACAAGTTGTGCTTTGTGCATTGGTTATCATCTAAATATCATAAATATTATTGTGGAAACAAATTATGAAGCATATCATAAAATGAAGTTGCAAAATGAGTGAGGCACTTTCATCGATTTAAGGTGGTTCCCTAGAGTAAATTGGCCGTGCGTGCGTAAATTGAACTATCAAGGAAAAATGGGCAAAAATGACAAAATTACCGCCTCTTTAAGGATGCGATGTTTCCATGGCAACGGCCTTAATATAGAAAATGAAACTTGATAAAGGAGCCTTCTTATATGGGTAACCTTAGCGGTGAATCTCGTGAACAAAATCGCAAAGACAAAGTAACTAGATTTCCTTCTGTAACGTATGCTTGATAGCTCGGATTATTAGCAATACCCTGGGGAGCCACCTTAACAGTCCTACCGGTCTCCTATATTTTTTTATGATGTCCTCCCCAATATTTGGGTGACCCTATTCGGCGGAATGGCGGAATACATGCAATCAGTTGTAAAATATGGAATATACGTAATACTCTAAAACACTGAATTTACAGAATATTCTGTATTTGATTTGAACTGGACTGACGAAAAAGTAGAGGCAATATTAAAAATTCAATTTTCGTACTGCCTTAAGCCACACTATAGACCTTATGACGGTCTTGAAAGCCATCTTGACGGGTGAAGGGTCCGGTATCACGGGAATCTAATGTCGGATAACTTTCATAAAACGGCTGTTCTAAAAAAAAGAGAATTGTAAACTTAAGCCTGACAGGATTGTACTACCAATTAATGGGGGCCGCACCTGTGCCTAAATTTGTCCGGTCGCATGCTTTAGATTTTCCAGAGTCTTCAAAGTCTTCAAAGGAATGATCTCTTCTTCAAATTTTGTAGAGATTGCTCGGCTGGTCGTTCTGGCGAGGAAGGATCCAGGGACAACAAGTCCGTTTTCCAGTCTCCTTGATCCATTTCCTTAATCGACTTGCACTTTGTTTTGACTGTGAGCTTTTTTAAGAAAGGTGAATATAAGGAAGGAAAGTTCCATCGACAAAGTGCCCAACAAGTTTCAAGGTAAGTCCCTCGCGTTGACTGAGCATTCACCGTCAGTATTTGTTACTGCTACAGTTACAAGTGTGGTTCGTTTTTAAATAAATATCAAAGTTCTTTTTTTAACATTTGGTTGTTTCTCAAAAAAGAAATAAGCGCCCTGTCCCGAATAAGCGTCCTCCCTAGAGGCACCAAAAGTAAATAAGCGCCTGGGCGCTAAATCGAATCATTACGGTAAGTCAATTCTTTCTTTTACTTGTCACGCGCTTAAAACATGGTTCGAGTTAATGAGGGTAAAACTATATAAAAAAGATCTGAAGAGAAACAAAAATTAGTATTACTTCGAGTTAGCACGAGGTTTGAGTCAGTAGCTAGGGTTCGAGTTATTGGAGTCGACTCTATACATGTATACCCTTTTTAAACGATTTTTCTCTTACTAATATACATAGATATAGATATATTTAACAATTATTCCACGAGGGCGCGTTGGATATGAGATGATAGATAGCCAACGAGGCGCATAGCGCCGAGTTGGCTATAATCATTTCATATCCAACAAGCCCGAGTGGAATAATTGTTTTATTAAAAACGCCCACAAAATCTCGTTGAATCTCCCCGACTAGAACAAACCGGAAAAGACAAGAGACTTCCGCTATTGACATGTCACACGTCTATCAAAACTGTCAACGCGCGAACCGGGCTCGCCTAGACTACATGAATGAAAAATCAAAACATTGTGCGATGAACATTAGTTTTTTAAAAACTCATCGTGATTCTAGGATTTTACACAGCAGAACAGCTTAAAAAACCTGGCAGATAATGCGAAGGAAAGGAATTTTTAAGTGACAGCCGTGGAAATTACTATGAATTTGGATTTTCGGTGCAGTTATAAAAGTAAGAACAACGGAGAAAAACTACCGGTATTACCTTGGTCGCTTGTTATGAAGTTGTTTGAAGCCACAAGCTGGTTTTGCTGAACGAGAAAAGAAGCTATACTGCCGCCTCGATTGCTCTAGTGAATGGCAGCATAGCCTGTATTTGTAGCTGGTTACTTGTGATTTATATTCTTGATGTCGGATAAACAAGCTGCAGTTATCTATCGGCGAGTGACTCGATCGGCGAATGGCTTCGCGATCATGAAGAAACAACACTTGTCTTCTTTCGTAGCTGGTCAAGGTAGTTTAGTTCCATGTGTTTTTCGACAAACTTTCAAACAAGCTCTTGTGGCTGTTTTGTTTGTTTTTGTCTTTTTTCTTTCGTTGAAATTGCATTTCTAGTATTCTAAGAAATGAATTAAAACGATTTGCTTCGGGCGCCGTTCTATCCTTCGCGAAAAAAAATCTCAGCTAGCTTCCAATTTTAAACTGACGCGTACACCGACCATATATGGAGAACATGGTATATTAGCTCATATACCATAACGGCTAAGCCAATCAAAATGCTAGAATTGCATTATCCAATGATTCAGTTTTTAATAAATATATTTATTAAAAACTGAATCATTGGATAATGCAATTCTAGCATTTTGATTGGCTTAGCCGTTATGGTATATGAGCTAATATACCATGTTCTCCATATATGGTCGGTGTACGTGTCAGTTTAAAATTGGAAGCTAGCTGAGATTTTTTTTCGCGATGGATAGAACGGCGCCCGAAGCAAATCGTTTTAATTCATTTCTTAGAATACTAGAAATGCAATTTCAGCGCAAGAAAAAAGACAAAAACAAACAAAAATTAAAGCCACAAGAGCTTGTCTGAAAGTTTGTCGAAAAACACATGAAAACACATGGAACTAAAGTACCTTGACCAGCTACGAAAGAAGACAAGTGTTGTTTCTTCATGATCGCGAAGCCATTCGCCGATCAAGTCACTCGCCGATAGATAACTGCAGCTTGTTTATCCGACATCAAGAATATAAATCACAAGTAACCAGCTACAAATACAGGCTATGCAACCATTCACTAGAGCAATCGAGGCGGCAGTATAGCTTCTTTTCTCGTTCAGCAAAACCAGCTTGTGGCTTCAAACAACTTCATAACAAGCGACCGAGGTAATACCGGTAGTTTTTCTCCGTTGTTCTTACTTTTATAACTGCACCGAAAATCCAAATTCATAGTAATTTCACTTAAAAATTCCTTTCCTTCACATTATCTGCCAGGTTTTTTAAGCTGTTCTGCTGTGTAAAATCCTAGAATCACGATGAGTTTTTAAAAAACTAATGTTCGTCGCTACAATGTTTTGATTTTTCATTCATGCAGTCTAGGCGAGTCCGTTCGCGCGTTGACAGTTTTGATAGACGTGTGACATGTCAATAGCGGAAGTCCCTTGTCTTTTCCGGTTTGTTCTAGTCGGGGCAATTCAACGAGATTTTGTGGGCGTTTTTAATAAAACAATTATTCCACTCGGGCTTGTTGGATATGAAATGATTATAGCCAACTCGGCGCTATGCGCCTCGTTGGCTATCTATCATCTCATATCCAACGCGCCCTCGTGGAATAATTGTTAAATATATATATATATATATAATATTAATAATCACAGGAGTTCAGGCTTCAGGAGTAATCATTGATCGTTTATTGCGACAGTGCTGTTTCGTATGGTCCGAAATTGTAGGACCACACTCATCAGGCAACTTCAACGATTGACCATTAAAATCAAAAGCTGGCAGTAAATATAGGGATGCGTTAAGAGATAGTATCTAGGTAACAGATGGATTGTGTCTTAGTTACGTTACTCTAGAGTTCTGAAGTACATATCTGTTTCTGTGGGGGCATGAACTTGCTAGTTCGTTTCGCCTGTTTAGGCTACAAAGCTCTTTTTTACAAATGATGATAAACTTTTCATAAAGACAAAGATTACATTTTTTGCTAATGTTGCTATAAGCTTTACATTTCTTTAAAACTTTCCATTTTATCTGGAAAGGTTTGTTAGAGTCTTGTAAAGTCCAAATATATTTTGATAGTTCCGTTTCATTTCTTCTGTTTGAGCGTCGAAAGGAGGACTGATGGTTTCTGTAAAGAAACTTACGGATTTAAATCGAAACGGTCTCCACCACACGTAAAAGAGCTCAACGAGTTTGAGGACTGCATACTTGACATGATACAGCGAGTCGAATTCAAAACCAACACCCACCCTAACGATCTTCAGAAAAAGCTCAGCAAAGACGCAAAGGAAATAAAGGAAGAGAAGAACATCTTCGTCAAAGCAGACAAAACGACTAACTATTACAAGACTGAACCCAACGACTACATGACACTTGTCGACAAAAACGTCACGAAAACATACAAGAAGACAAACCCAAAGGTGCCGGACATGATCACTTTAAAAGACAAGATAATCGCAGAAAAACTGGAACTTGCAGACCGCATTGAGGCCTCAGCGCCCAGAGACTCATTCATAACGCTAAAAGACCACAAACCTGATTTCATAAATAACCCGACCTGCCGACTCATTAATCCATGCAAATCCGAAATTGGCATCATCAGCAAAAATATCCTCGACCGAATAAACCACGAAATCACACAAGCGACTAAAGTGAACCTGTGGAAACGCACCAAAGAAACCATAGAATGGTTTAAAGATATACCGGAAAAGGAAAAACACGCATTTATCACCTTTGACGTCTGCGATTTTTACCCATCCATATCTGAAGACCTGCTACTGAAAGCATTAAACTATGCCTCACGATTCACCACCATCACACAACAAGACCGCCACATCATCACTCACGCGAAAAAGTCACTCCTTTACCACCAAAATTCTCCATGGACCAAGAAGAACGCAAACAACATGTTTGATGTCACTATGGGCTCTTACGACGGAGCAGAAACGTGCGAGTTAATAGGCGCCTACATGTTATCCTTGATAGCACCAAAATTCAAAAATGAAGTTGGTCTGTACCGAGACGATGGCCTCGCAATTTGCAAGGCCACTCCAAAAGAAATTGAAAAAACCAAGCAAGAAGTCTGCCAAGTGTTCAAATCCAATGGCCTTAAAATCACAATCGAAGCTAACAAAAAGGTCGTCAACTTTCTTGATGTGACCTTCAACCTCACAAACGGGTGCTACAAGCCATTCATGAAGCCTAATAATAAACTGTCCTATGTCCACCAACAGAGCAACCACCCCCCTGCACTACTAAAGAATATCCCACTCAACATTAACAAAAGGTTAACTAGCATCTCATCCAGCAAAGAAGTATTTGACGAATCTATTGCCCCTTACCAGAAAGCTCTAACAGAAAGCGGATACGACCACAAGTTAGCATACAACCCCCCACAAGAGAAAGCTCCGAAAAACAAAAGAAAACGAACAAGAAACATCACATGGTACAACCCTCCTTTCAACTCAAACGTCAGAACTAACCTTGGAAGAAAATTTCTGCACATCGTCGACAAATGCTTTCCAAAAACCACCCACTCCACAAGATTTTCAACAGACACACGCTAAAACTAAGCTACTCATGCATGCCTAACATGAAATCTGTCATCTCGTCACACAACAAGTACGTTCTTTCAAATTTCAACTCACCAACGCAACAACCTGACACCTGCAATTGCAGAAAGAAACCAGATTGTCCACTCGAAGGAAAATGCCTCCAATCAAATGTAATCTACCAAGCCACTGTAACTACAGCGACGACAACTGAAACTTACGTCGGACTGGCAACAAACTTTAAGGAACGTTACAGAAACCATCAGTCCTCCTTTCGACGCTCAAACAGAAGAAATGAAACGGAACTATCAAAATATATTTGGACTTTACAAGACTCTAACAAACCTTTCCAGATAAAATGGAAAGTTTTAAAGAAATGTAAAGCTTATAGCAACATTAGCAAAAAATGTAATCTTTGTCTTTATGAAAAGTTTATCATCATTTGTAAAAAAGAGCTTTGTAGCCTAAACAGGCGAAACGAACTAGCAAGTTCATGCCCCCACAGAAACAGATATGTACTTCAGAACTCTAGAGTAACGTAACTAAGACACAATCCATCTGTTACCTAGATACTATCTCTTAACGCATCCCTATATTTACTGCCAGCTTTTGATTTTAACGGTCAATCGTTGAAGTTGCCTGATGAGTGTGGTCCTACAATTTCGGACCATACGAAACAGCACTGTCGCAATAAACGATCAATGATTACTCCTGAAGCCTGAACTCCTGTGATTATTAATAATCAATGCTCTTCAATTAAATGAATTGAGCGCTCTACGGAATACGTTCTACCCAGAATACAAGTATTTATATATATATATATATATATATATATATAGATAGATAGATAGATAGATAGATAGATAGATAGATAGATAGATAGATAGATAGATAGATAGATATATTCTGCGTTTTAGAGTATTCCGTACTTTTAGAATATTCCAAGTATTCCATCATTCCTTTCCGTCATTCCGTCAGTCCGCCATTCCACCGAATAGCGTCACCCCCGATATTTTCATGTCCAAGAAAATACTACACGCGAGGCTAATCATTGTGCCAAGAATTGAATCTGTTAGCTTCATTTTTATAGCGCCAGATAATAGTCCTTTGAGAAAAAAAAACCGTAATTCTTGGGCGTAATGAACTCAGTTGAAGGAAGACATTGGACATTGACATGAATGATTCTCGCCCGAAAAAGAAACATGGGATCAGATTTCTTTCAATAGACCGCTGGCCAGAAGCGTCGACTCGTGACCCCGCACAACGATCAGATCACGCTGAGGCCAAAACGGTGCGGCGGTTCGGGAATTTTTTCTTTTCAAGTCACCATCGCTTGGGAAAAAATAACATTACTGTAACATTGTTTCACTAAGTGCTTTCTGGCCGGGAAAAAGTTGTGCATTCGTTTAGATTCCGCCGCAGTTTAGACAAATGACGTCATTGGCCGCTGTCACGCGACGACATTTTCCAGATTCAAGTTTCGTCAGCCGAAGGTAATTTCGAGTTCTTTTCTTTTTCTGCCTATTTTTCATCTTCCTTTCTCTTTTAATTCTATGTCCTTCTACTTAGGATCGTCTCTGAACGCCTAGCAAGGATTAAAGTGGCGTTTACCACGCTATCCACGGCCGTATTGGCAACAGAGAAGTGTTTCGCCGAAGTAGCAAGATAACGGTAAACACTGCAACTTTGAACGCTTTGTACAACGTCAATATACTTTGGCGGAAAAATATTTTTCCAGAATCGTAATGTATATCCCTCCAATGTCTGATTCATCACTGTGACTGCTTTCAACGGCGTTGGACTTTTGAGAAATAGTTATTTTAAAATCAGCTCCAACGCTCCATCTAATTTAATATGCAATATTTGAAAATTTATTTTTTATTCCCTTTGGCAGTTTTTCGATGTTTATCGAATGATATTGCATTAAAAAGGCCTTTTTCTTCATCACTGTGTGGTTTTCTCGCTATTTTGCGTTGCGATAGTGATTTCTGAACCGTTTTTTGCGAGGGCTTATTTTAGGCCTGATTTTGCTGCTATCAGACGGAAAAAGTTTGCGGCTCGACATTTTTGGTTTAAAGCGAAACTGAAACAAAAGAAATTCATTTTTGAATAGTATTCGGTAACCTCTACTTGGGAGATAAAAATCGGCCGATTTTATTTTTTAGCTGGAAATCATCGGTCGTTTCTTAGGCGCAGGGCCTCTTAATGTGGAAAAATAGGAATTCAGGGAACTGAAATGTACTCATAGGCTTAAATTAGTCATAAAGTGGGTTGGGGAAGTTTTAGATTGGGATGATCTTTCTCAAATCGTGATCAATCGGTTCCAGAGGAGACTGAATCGGAGTTTGAATCACGCACTCAAATGTTACTTGGAAACCGAATTTGATTCACGAGATAATATTTTAGCTAATAAATTCCTTGAGTGATTTTTCTTTGGAAGTATATTCCTTGGGAGGGACAGGATGCAGTTGTGTGAATGGTTTCCATCCACGTACTTTTCTACCCCTAAAATATCGATCGTGTTGTTTTTTGGGTTCTATTGCTACTTTGTTTTTTCATTCAAGAGTGAAATTAGAAAATCTGAAACACAATCGCGGTTTAATAATGAGTTTTCTTTGCTAAATCTAATTGACTGCGCTCTTTACTGGGCTGCCTGTGCGCCCAGTCATAAAATGGGCTTTCGGTCGTTGGTCTCAAAAAGTGGTCCCCCGGGGGAGGGAAGACATGAGGGTCTGGTACCGAGAAACGATGTTCTCACAAATGGTTTCATATGAGTTTCTCTTGCACGAACCCTTGCACGGATACTTTTTGTACCTCGTCTCCGCTCCCCCTGAAAAACCCACAAAGCGTTGCGAACCTGAAGAAGGCTATTTGCGTTGTTCGAAGCGATTCGATCATGGGAGTCACTCTACAATTTTTTTATTGTTCGAGTTTAAGTCAGTTAGATGATGTTGGCGCTGGGAAACTCAGAGAAATGCTCGCGTTGCATTCAAACCGACACGCCGTTCACGGTAGGTTCACACTAAAAGATGACTGTGAGCGTCAGGTTTGGAACGCCGTGGCCGCTTCGTGAACTATCGATCGATGTAGTACATGAGCAATTAAGAAGCACAATTCATGAGCAAAGTATTTCACCAGTTGACGACACTATGGCTGAAGACTTGATTGTAAGCCGTCATAGTCAGTGAAGCGAACAACTCAGTTGCCGATGAATGGCAATACGCACGTCTATGAGCGAGGGACGTGACAACTTTGCCATGCTAGAAGACTGGCTTTTCCTTTAACTATTTCCTTCTATTTAATGCAACACACGCCACTTTGGAGGTCTAAATTTCGGATACTGAGGATAAAGAAGACACGGACAAAAATAGGGACTCTGAGAATTTCGCGCTCATCCGGGAGCTTCACAGAGAGCGACTTGAGGAAAATAGGAGCTATTACTGACAAGGTTTGGTGACTGAGTAGAGCATACAAGTGTAGCCCACGTCGAGGTTTCAGGGGGTTTGCTTTTGTTTGTATTTGTATCTTGCTAAGCTTTTATCATTAAATTTGTACATGATCTTGCGATCACAATTCTGTGTTGTCGCCCATTCAGCAAGCACGCTATATTGATGTCAGCATTAGCGAGTTTCAGAAACATGCCTTTGAAAGCTTTTTAGCTCTCGTGATGTTTCTTGATATTTCTTTTACCATTTTATGAAGATGTTAACTGAAGTCACCGCAAAATGGAAACTTAAAAAAGCGTATAATCCATTTATCTCGAAACATAACACACATGACTCATACGACCTTTATTTTCGTAAAGGTGTTTTGAATACGAACGAACACAGTCAATGTGAGGGGCAAAAACAGCATTAATATAAACGAACCATAGGGTTTTAACCAATATAAGGGTCAATTATTGTGCATTGAGATGAATCGCTTGAAAAGAGAGACTTCGCTTGAAGATGTGATCAGAAGTAAACAAAGGCATAATAGTGCGTCACGTTCAGTCTTTTTAATATCCAAGGAGTCACTGTGAATAGTGTTTCCATAATTATTGTTTAGCTGGCACAAAAACTTCGGACGAGTTATAAAGCGGCATAGTTATCTTCCATGAAGAAAAGTTCGTCTTAGGTGAGACAAACAGAACTGGAGCGAATTTTTAACTCGCATCGGTATCAGGTAAAAAATATGTTATCGATCGTTTCATCTATTTACATTGTTTGAAGTGCGTGCTGTTGAACGCAACATGCGAGCGAGAAGTCTTTAAACTTTTTTAGGTCTCAAAATGCAAAGGATTTTATTCCTTTAAGTTAGAGAAAAATACCATGAGGAAAATCTTAAAACTGAATATTTTTCTTCCTGTGGAAAAAATAGTACGTTTTCTTGTAGACTGTGTACCGCAAATTAGGATCGCACTTTTCACAAACATGCGAGTTCCGAAGTTCAGAAGGCAACCGACGATTGCGTTTTTCGCTGCTGTCAATCATCTTAACGGACCTCTTAGGAAACAAAACTCTACTTCACGGGTGCAAAAGGTCATGGTTTGTGATTTGTGGATTTCGATCCGTTTTGTGTGTTTCTCTGTTTCAAGGTTCGTTGCTTGTGATCGTAATTATGATTGACGGCAGCGATAAACACAATTGTGAAGGTGGCTTTTGAACTTTAGAGTTCGCATGTTTGTGAAAAGCGCAGTAAAGTCTCCGTGCAGTCAGTGAGGCCCCTCGATCAGGCGGGATCAATGGGCAGTTAACTGTCTGTTTTAGTATACTTCTGGTTTTCATATAATACAATATTTCTGTCTAGTGTAAATCAGCTCATTATACTCGTAGAACGACAACAATTTTTGGAATTTCCAGTTACGTCACGTTATACTGTCACGCTATATTTTGGGGCACAGAGGGATTAGGGGAGGGGTACGTGGAAATAATGCAAATTGTTTTCTGCTTAGAATTAATGGCTAACTTGTCTATTTTTATTCATAGTGGTGAAATTTAAAAGTTATTATACAGCTCCCACTTAAAAATGGTACTCTTTTTTTTTCGGTTACGAAAGTCTTTCAAAAGGGTACAATGTTTTGAATGAGTTTATGTTTCAGTCTGACATGAGGTTCTGTCGCATGCAATGGTTGCCGACAAGGTTTTATGGTAGCCTGAGTGTGTATAGCCGTCCCCTCCCCTCAGAAAAAATAGCCCCTTGGCAGCCCAGTTAAAAATCGCCTTTCGGCGATTCTTGTTTTAGATCTAAAATATTTTGCGCAGTCAAGGTTCTTGCTGATACGCGCCCGGACGCCCGCCGGGACCTTTGTTGAATTTTTGGGACTCACGTGGGGGCGTATAGACAGGAGACTCAAAGGAGGCGTTTATTGTCATAAAAGTTGATAGCTCAACAAAATTTTAAAAGATGGTTTCGGCGAAAATATCAAGAGAGTTTAAAAATGGCTGAATTTTTGTGTCCATCAATTTTGCGTCTAGGGTATCCATAGCGATGTATATCGGGCGCTCTTTCGAATCTTTACATCGATGTCAGAATCCTCGCTTCTGGTTATTGTGTTATCATCGTTAGTAAATCCTTACCCTGAATTTAACACAGAATGAGCAAAATGCATTGTGCTTACTCTTGTTAATAAAGCAAGTAATTGAATATATTGATCAAAAAAAGGGGGGGAAAAAGGGGGCAAAATGAATGATTTTGCCCCCCTTTTTCTTATTCCTAGTATTTTGGAGTAATTGTCATGGGGGGCGTCTATCAGAGAGGGGCGGCTGATACAAATTAAAAAAACGAATTTGAGAGTGGGCGTCCGTTAGATCTTTTACGGTAAAATGCTCTCTGCATTTTCATGAACTTTTAATTGTCCTTTCTACAGGCTTTGACTCCGAGTTTCGCCAAGACGTTTTCACCCAAGAAGATTATCATTATCTAAATCTTCCTTGACTTGTTCAAGACATTCAATGTCTTTCAAGATATTCAATGTCTACGACAGCCTTACCTGCAATCTTTAAGGAGCTGTGTCATGAAATTTATCAAAATTCAAACAAAGAGAACTGCTACCAAACTGAGTGAAAATTTAAATAACTGCCCAAAAAGTTTAATAGAAGAAGGTACAAATGAGACAGCAAATACAAAAGAAAGCGCGGAAAGTGAATCTTAAAAAAGACTGAAACGGATTACAGTTGTGGTTTTTGAATCTGACCCATTAACCTAACAGTTTTTCAAAAGTCATTTTTGTTGTTTGTAACGATCGATATAATGCTTGGGAGACATTTGTTTGACAAGAGGCCTTAATTTACCATTCACAGGTTATTTGTCATGATGGTTAATGAACTGAAGGACGCGCAACTTGCGCATGCATTATAAATAAAACAAACTAGAGAGCCGTGACGCAGCCTCTTTAAATGCTTGAGACTGCCCACCTACCCCTCCCCTAAGCCAACATTAACACTTACTTCTTACTTAGGGAAAAATGTTGGCTTAGGGGAGGGGTAGGAGGGCGGTTTCCCAGAAACGTTAAATGATCCAGTAATCCTTTATGCTTGTCTGTTAATCTGCTAAGTGGCTGTATTTGCGGTTGACATCAACTATTATCAGTTCATCCCGAGTGATTTTAACTCATATTGTTCACGTTTGAGGTTGCCTATTTGCCGAGTTAGGATTTCGAGTTGGATTTTCGAGTTAGGATATTTTTGGCGGGCTGTTTCCAATAAATTTTCAGTGGTTTTACACAACGTACTTTGTCAGCGGTGTTGCACATCGTCTTGAGGTCTTTTCAAGATGGAGGAGAACGAGGATGGCAGACCGGTAACGGCAATCTTGTTTAATCTATCCTAGTATTGCACTCGTAATTGTAATTTTGACTGAAAACAATAACTGACACTTCAATGAATGCTTTTAGTTATGAATCATTCGTTAACTTTCGAGTGTCTTTTCATTTGCGTGTCAACCATTTTTACGAAAGATTGTAAAAAATGTTTGATTTCAAGAGAATTATACACCAGACAAAACCTATGATCCCAGAAATGTTACCTTTTTATAATTTTGTTTTCAGAAGCACATGATATATCCAGGGCCGGGTGGAAGTGCCAGATATAGTAAATGATTTTCTAATACCATCAGAATTGACAATTCTGATCCCAGATCCAGAGTAACAATCCCTATCCCAGGAGCTAAAAATCTGTTCCCTGATGAAACAAATACTGCAGGTCCAATATTCTTTGTAGTAGCAAAAAACTCTACAGATTAGCTCTTTTTTTTACAGATGGTCATTGATTTAACATCAAGCCCCACCAAGAAAGACCTTTAATATGGCAGTGATAATGACTTTAAAAAGGAAGACGAGGTTGGTTTCTTGTGTTCACTTTTCCCATTGCACACAGCACACACAGGCTGTTTTATTGACATCTAAGTAATAGGTGGTTTAGCGGTTCCAAATTGCCAACAAAAGCCGTCAAAACAGTTTGCATTTTTTTAAATTTCATCTTGACTAGTGCTTTCACAAAGTTATGGAGCCATTTATAAGCAAAAAGAATTGCCACACATGCTTCATTCATGACCGATACATGTATTGTCTCCTTTAATAAGTAATAATTAAAAACTGAGGGGGGCTTTTTACAAAATTTACTTTCAGCGAAGAGATAGGGTCTTACTTGAATGAGGAAGCTTAATGCTGTGTATCCTGCCGTATGGCTGTTTTTGCTTTTTTCATACAGAATGTTGTTGATTTAACCATAAGTTAAGTTGCAGCTGGATTACTAGTAACCATCTCGAAAAAAACAACTCTACATCCTTACTGGAAATCCAAATCGAAATCCTAATTCAAAAATCTATCTCGAAATCCAACTCAAAATCCTATCTCGGAAGTTACAGGTCTAAACAGTTACGATTAACGTTTTCCTCTAGGTTTCTCTTTGTTATGCTAATTCTCAGCTGACATTTTTTGGATTAGGGGGTTCATAAAGATCAAAAACATTTTTATCACTGGCGAAGTAATAAGAATAATAATAATAATACATTTTTTTTTGTTTTTTTTTTAAAGCCAGAATCGAAAACCAAAATGTATCATCCAAATGCAGAATGTGTGGTAGCCACGATGAAACTGTGCAGCATATTTTGTGTAGTTGCCCCAAGCTTGCGCAGACAGAATATAAAAAGAGGCATGATGTTGTTGGGCGGGTCATTCATTGGGAGGTGTGCAAGGAATATGGAGTTGAGTGTAGTGACAAATGGTATGAGCATTCCCCCAAAAGCGTAGAAGAGAATGAGGAGGTTAAACTGTTGTGGGACTTTACCATCCAAACAGACCGTGAAATCCATCACAGGAGGCCAGACATTGTAATTCAGAAAAAGAAGGCAAAGGAAACAATCATTGTGGACAAAGCTGTTCCCGGAGATAGTAATATTCTGCAGAAAGAAACTGAAAAGTGTGAAAAGTACCAAGACCTGGCAAGAGAGATTCAAAGGATCTGGAAATCAAGGACAAAAGTGTTGCCAGTGGTTGTAGGTGCATTGGGTTCAGTGTCAAAGAAGCTGGCAGACCACTTGGAGCAACTAGGAATTAAAAACCGAATAACAACGATGCAAAAGTCGGCACTCCTCGGATCGGCACATATCCTCAGAAAGGTGCTGGAAGTCTGAGGTCTCGGGATGAGACTTGACTGGATATTTCTCCCCAGGGAAAATCCCTGTGCTAAATTTTACATAATAATAATAATAATAATAATAATAATAATAATAATAATAATAATAATACTATCACTCTGGGAGCGATACGAAATAACTTTTAAAAAAAGGCACTTGAAGGAAATAGGAATTGTAAACAGCTCAGGGGGTATTAGGACTATGCAAAATCTGCACTTCTTGGATAGGCCACCATTTGCAGAAAGGTCGTTGAAGGTTAAAACGCGGCGAAACTTTACGTCCAATTTTTTATAAGTCCAAATTAAAATAACCGCAAATCGAAATATTAGTGCAAGAATGAGTTGTAATATATCAGACATTTTAAAGCCGTTCAAAAACTCGCGGGAGTGTCTTATCAGGTGTAAAAACTCTCGGCTTCGCATCGAGTTTTTAAACCTGATAATACACTCCTGCTCGTTTTTAAAACAGTACATAAAACCGTCATGTTAACCGAGGCGATTTAATTCAACGATATGGTTCATTTTAAATAAACATTTAAAAATCAACAGTGGTCGACAAATAATTTTCAATATAAATTATCTAGCGCTATCAGGTGTCTTTGCTAGCTAAGATAATAGGGAGTTTTAGCAACGACGACGGCGACAGCAACGAGAACGTCAAAAAAAAAAAAAAAAAAGCTGAACCACAGGTTTATTGAGCAAAACAACAAGTTTGCAGGTGCTCACGCTTTTGTGTACATTTCTTTGCCGTCACTGCACGACTGCGACGTGAAAATGCCTAATTTTACGTTTTATGGAGGATTTTAGTTGCTGAAAAACTCTAAACATCCTTTTGCAAGAGCGGCGCGAATATCCGTCTTTAGAAAGGGTGAAACCGGTTTTAGCTTTGCCGCATTAAATTGAATTAAACGCTCTTTCCTTTTCAAGTTTTTTCGTGAGTTTATACACTTTACCCGCCGTCAGTAAATTTTTCAAAATGCTGCACTTCAGCCACGATTTCTTAGGTAAAGCTATTCTGCTTCTCAAGGATTTTAAGAGACTCTTCAGTTTTCTAACCAATTTTGACGGCAAGAAAACGGGTTTACCGTAATACAATTAACCAAAACATAATTCTTTGGTGTTAGAGAGTATGAGTACGAGGACGAGAGTGAAAAAAAACTTGAAGCAAAATATAAAGTATGTTTTATAAACGTAAACAGTTAATAACCTTTCTGCATGTGCGCATACAATTTTCCTTCTTCTCTGCCTTTCTCTTCAAGTCAACCTTCCTTCAAAGGGTGATATTTGAACGCACGTCTCCGAGACCAATAAACAAACAAAGTTTCAGTATGGGTTAATCAAGAGTTTAAATTTGGTATTAGAAACATAAAGGAAGACATATTTCTTGCAAAAAATACTAAGCATTGTTTAAGTTAAGTTAGGACTTCTTTTCAAGGGATTTCAATTCTGACGTTTCCCGCGTCTGACAATCCGTTAATTTGAGTAACGTGCCTTTGCTAATTACATACCAGTCACATACATACTTTATTGAGACTCCCTTCAACAGGCGGCTTTTCAGTCACAATGTTAACCATTACATTATAATGGTAATTAAGAAAAGAAGACTTATTTACAGTAGTTTAATTAAATTCAAAATACATCCAAATCAATATATTTCGTATGAAAGTCTCCGCTTAAAACTATCAATATCTTTATAGTGTTCTTAAAATTGTCAGCTAGCCCATTCCATTCCCTTGGACCCCGAAAATAAAATGCCCTTTGTCCCATTGACAGTCTACATTGGGGGACCACAAAATTGTTACACCCCCTAGTGTTCTTGTTGTGAACTTCTAAACGTTTGAAAAAATATTTACCTAAATAAATAAATAATCTGGAGCTTAGCCATCTAATTGTTATACGGAACCTGATCATATCTCTTGCTGCTGAATATATAGACGATATTTCAACACTCGAAGAGAAATTTCGTATCTCCAAGTGGCCATGTAATATCCTCTATATGTTCAGCAGCAAGAGATAATAAGTGAAATGCAATGATCAGTCTGTAAAAATAGTTCCGTATACCAATTAGATGGCTTAGCTCCAGTTTAATTGGCTTACCTCCAGATTACTTACTGTAAATATTTTTTTTCAAGCGGCCATGCAGTGTTCTATTTATTATATAAACACCTGTGAATTACCAAAAGATTTCACTTTTAAATATTTTTTTTTCTGTGAAGGGCGCGATTTATTATGTAGCCATAGCAACGGCGATATTTCACGTGTGAAGATAACATGTTTATATTTTCGCATGTGAAGATATCATGTTTTCGCGCGAACACTTACCTGGTATTTAAATGGTGGTTATATAATATTATACTAATAAATTCCATCCTGATATCCATGGATAGTTGAAATAAGCAACTTATGAATCGACACACCACTCTCTCCGTTTGAAACTATCAATGATTTTCACCTGCTCAATTTTTTTGTTTGGACACCTCAACCATTTATGAATTTTAGTCATTAAATTCTAACTATCTGGAGATGTGTATTTATGATAACGTTTTAGTGTTCGAGTGATATTTCGTAATTTTTAAGGCTGGACATTTTGAAAAGTTGTTTTTTTAACAAACGCTACAGCTGTGGAAACTTTTCGTTAGAATATTACGTTAAGAGCAGCATCACATCAGAATATAGCTTAATTCCTTTCAGCTGCGAAATTAGACAGTGTGCATTTAGGGAAGTCTAATACAAACTTTAATTGAGAGTGACCGTCTATTAGATAATTTACGCTTTCTTTGCTTTTGACAGAACACGTCACTGACAACGCACAAGTCAATCGAGCTCAAATTTATTAATAAATTTAGCATGCTATTATTAACAATGACTGTATTAGGGTTCCTTCCAAATTCTACTTGAGAAAACTTCCTTTTTACCGCTCTGTTACACACACACCCTGCTGATGAAAACGGCGCTATGAAATTGCAGAGGAGGCCGGATAAAGTAATTTGTTCGCTCATATTCTGCTTCATCTTTGGAGCAGTTTTGGCGGCCGAAGAAGAATCTAGATCTTCCTACATAGTAGCCCAAGAGAACAAGCGTTTACATGGCTATGCTGTAAAGAGAATCGATTCTACGGATGAAATGTCATGCAGTCAAGCTTGTTTAAGGCATTCTTGGTGTACTTCTTCTAACTTCAAAGAGTCCTCAGGCAATTGTGAACTGAACAACCACGAGTTTTCAATAACTGCAGATGGTGACACCAAGCTCACTGATAATACGGGCACAACGTTGTCAATGTTTCTTAAGGTAAGGCGAAGAGAGGTTTGTCAACAACGTACGCGATGTAATTAAGAACTGCGTTCAACTAAATTTTTAACTAATACACATCAGTTCTGTTCTGTTGGAAAAACAATAAAATTGAGTTTTATTAGGATGCATTTATCAAAAATGGCATCCAAAGCGGGGATATGCCTTGTATTGGAGCCAGTCATGTTCACTGCCTTTTGCTACCAGTTTCAATCCGGGACAATTTTTTAATGTTATTGACGGCTATGTATATTCTTGCCTTCAGTTGGTTTACTTGTTATTAAATTACAGTTAAGAAAAATGCGCAGTGCAATTCAAAAGGAGAGTCCGTCGAGTTTGTAATTTATGGAAATTTTATTTTGGTTTCCAAGTTCAAAGTAATTATATTGTACAGATATGATTTGCACTGCGCCTTAAAAAGTATCTTGAGAGATCAGTACGCACTGCAAGGATCACATGAATTCGAACGTTTTTGCCCTAAAACATTTGCTAGTGTAAAAAGCTGCAGGAAGTCGATGGAAAACAACTTTTGCTTACCCATGTAAAATGTGATTTTCTGCAGGGTTGTCTGATGGCTGGATGCCTCAACGGAGGTTCTTGTTTGTTCGACAAGGAAAAAGAAGCTTTCGCTTGCTCATGCGATCTGCAATGGAATGGAGAAAAATGTGAACTAGGTAAATTCTTACTTTTTTTTTGTCCCTTTTAATAAATATAGAATAGTGAAAGAGGTGCATTCCCTGCTAGCACCTGGTATCCCGAATACCATGGAAACTCTAGGCCTCAAACAGTACACATCTTTCCCTGTTAGCAGAAAAATCACATATTTGTCTGTATCTGGCAAATGTTTCAGTGGTACAAAGAAAGTTAAACTGTTGACAGATTACCAATTTAATGAACCTTCTACCTTGTGAAACTGGTAAGCAGCATTTGGCGTTCAATTTCTTATCCTCAAATGTGGATCGGCCTGGAATCAGGTTCCTTAGTAGGAAGAAAAAAGCGAATAATGGAGTGAACAGCCTGCTATTCGCCCCTTTTCTCCTCTAAGAAGCCTCAGATCTAGGCTAAGTCTGGAACTTCAATGTTTTTCTCGTGATTTTTCGTTTTCTTTCTCATGAAGTATAGGCTCCTGAAGGGTATATATGTCCAATGCACAGTTGTGGCCATTTTTAATTTTGGGTTCGCCATCTTGTGTTCCGGCCATTAGGCTCTACAGCAAAAGCTTTCAGCCAACCTTGCATTATCCGCGAGTTTCTCCATCTGATGGACTAATTATAATCTGTTTTTGTAGACATTGACGAATGCGCAAAAAATACCCACAAGTGCGGTGCCAATGCTTACTGCAATAATTCCAAGGGAGGATACAACTGCAAATGTCATCCGCGATATTACGGAGATGGAAAGAATTGTGAACCAGGTGAGATGGCAGGCTTTGTATGAACTTGGAAGATTTTTGAAAAACTACGTAAGCAGACAATACCGTTTAATCTGTGCGAAAAGTAGACAATTTATTTGGCCATTATTCTATAATGATAGTCAAACGTATTTTTATACTAGGAGTAATCGGAGCTTAGAAGAGTGCGTTCGATATGTTTGTTAGGCGTACAGGTAGCAGTTGAGGGGGAAGGGTGGTTGCGATATAGATAAATATGATTATGGCTTATATTGAACGTAAGGTTTGCGTACAGCAAAACCTCTATTTAAACTGTGCATCATTATAAGAAGGTTTTGAAAAGATATCGTATGGTTCGGTGTCAAGTGTTTGTAATCGGAGGAGACATTGGCCAGAGTGCGTCGAGCGTGTAAATAGAACATTTTGCTTTACTGGCGCGATTACAGGACGCAGTTGCTCAAGGCCGATTAGGCTTAACCCGGGATTCTTTTTCTTTCTTCAAAACATTTCTTCGGATAATTTTCTCTGTTTTCAGTTTAAGAGCATCCAATCATCAACTCGTTGACAAAATGAATTAAATTGAATTTACTGTTTTAAAAGCTTTCACATCTGAATTCAAACTTCGCACTAACCCTGTCAAAGCCTTCAATGGAATGTGTGTGCGGCTCACGTCAATAACTTTTTCAGTAATTTGGTCGAGCGTGTTGATTTCAGTGACTCGAAAGTGGCGCTACTCTGGGCTGTTTTATAAGTTTTTCCTAATAAAGAACATAGAGTTAAAGTGTTCGTTCGTTTTTCCGGTGCCGAAAATATCACAAGTCATGATCAAATGGCGCCGCCAAGCTTCACATCTCGGTAGATTTACTTTGTGGTACAACGGCCGCCGAACTAAACCCGGTTTGATGCATGCAACAGGAGTCGCAGACATTTTCCAAAGACAGTGATGAACCATGTTGAAAAGTATGAAGGCTTAATCCAAAGTAAAATTTAACAGCAAACTGCTGAAAGATGAACGCTTTGGACGATTCAGCAAACACAGATTCGATCAATGTATGCTTTACGAAGATTCAGCAAACTTTTTAAAAGATGAACGCTTTACGAAAACAGAATATAAGACCTCAGCAAACCTTTGAAAGATGAACGCCGAGGACACAAGAATCACCACGTGAGCTAGCGCGTGAAAGTGAGGCAAAACGTAAGCAAGCGCCTCAAAATGCAATCTCAAAATGCAATTTCAAAAAAACCTCCCTTATTAATTACACAGGACACCCAACACAAATTAGGGGTTGCGTTCTCGTGACCTCGAACGCAATAATAGTATGAACCGACATCTAACTGAAGACAGTAGGTCTTCTTCTCAAACAGAAAATGGTTGGGAAGGAATTTTTAATATAGAAGGTATCTTTTTAAAAGAATCATGCTGAAAGTAAAAATAAAAAAGTTCACAAACCATTCGAGAATAAATTTGAGTCTTTCAGACCTAGCAGGTACTCACTGGACATGTTACAACGGACATATTTGTGGGCAAAATTCCAGACATCTCAACTGCCTTTGTAACGAGGGCTTTATTGGAGCATCTTGCCACAATAAGTAACAAAACAAGCGTTGACTGAAACTGAAAAAGTGCCCTTGTCTTAGCTTGAATATAGGACAAGAACACTAGCAGGACTACTAGTGAATTTGATCATTTTTTTTTTCAGCGATCAAGTCATGTCAAGACTGGCATCACGAGAACCCAGACGAGTAGGTTACTTCTATTTTTCACAAAGGTCTTTTTTTATTCGAGTTGGTTTGAAAACGACACCAACGCTTTAGTACTAGACAAGGTTGTGAAACTGTTCTTTTTTTATGTAAACAGTGAAAAACCTGCATGTTTTGACACCCTTAGGGAATGCTCTAGTGTCCGCCTAATACAAGTTTCACTGCAGTTGTTAATTAACCAAAAAGTGTCTTCTTTGTCTAGGACAAACAAAACTCAGATGGTTACAATTATCTTTGACTCAAAGCCAACATCGGTTCTCTGTCACATGGGAGATTTTGGATGTGGGGATGGAGGATGGACACCGGTCATGAAGATGGACGGCAACAAGGTACGAAGTAGCCTGTGTCAGGCTCTTAGATAGTAGGGACATCAGAGCCTCTGTATGGGTGTTTCCGACGAAATCGAACGCGAAGATCGCCATTGGTTGGGCTGAGCTTGCTAGTAGCGTTACCACACAAATGCTTAATATGCGACGATTTTGTGCTCGCCTGAAAAAACGACGATTTGATGGAAAATGCGCGACAAAATCGACGTATGCAGGTACCCACGCAGAGGCTCACATCGCCAAAATAAAACAGGCCAAGCGTTCTTATTCTGCGTTCAGTTCATTTTTATTTACTAGCCAAAATATAATACAATACAGGAATACAAACAGAAATTGTAAGTTGGCAGGGAGCCCAGAAAAAACCAGAGGGCTTATGAAGCCTGGGCTCCCCAGTCACGAAGAAAAATGTACGACGAATTTCGCTGAGCGATACGTTAAAAATAGGAACTAGACAGAGACTGAGTTAAGTTATGATGTCAGTAACAAGATATAGAAAAACGTTCTTAACTCTGGATTCGTACGAATATAAGGAGGGGCATCGCGAATGTAACGTTGTACACATCAGTAATTTATCGTTCAATTAATTTGACGGCCAAGTACTTGTTTCTGTCACAGCAAACTTTTGAATACAATTCCTCTCTCTGGAGCAACAAAGAAACCTTTAACCTTGACGGAGGGAAGACTGGGTTTGACTCACAGGAGACCAAACTTCCCTCCTACTGGAACACATCCTTCTCCAAGATCTGCCTCGGTATGAAGATCAATGACAACCAGTCCAAGTTTATTGTTATCAACCAGCAGGCCAACTCCTTGTACTCTCTGATCGCTGATGGGCAATACCGCAACACCTCACTGGGTCGTGACACCTGGAAGTCGCTGATTGGTTCTGAGGCCTCCTTGCAGAACAACTGTAACAAGGAAGGGTTCAATGCTGTTAGTAGTGGTATTCGCGGTTCCAAAGCAAGAATCGGTATCATTAGTAACGACCGTTACAATTGCGCATCTTGCGACTCTAGAATTGGATTTGGCACTGGTGGAAAGCCTGGTAATAGCAACTCATGTGGAAACGAGGCTTCACATAATTCAGATAATGGGAATAAGCATATTAAGACAATGGGATACATTTTGGTGCAGTGACAGGAAACTGATCTGGGCTAATTTACTTTTGGCGCCAAACGAAAGCTATCTTAAGGGGCCGGGGTTAAGGCCATTTTACTGGATGTTCATTTTCAAACACTTGATTTTTAGGGGTTTATTTTCAGATTAGAAAGCTTTTAATATATTTCATGGAAGTAGTGAAAAGGCAGTTATAAGGAGCGTAAATTAAAACTGAATGTACAAGCCGTGAATACTGTAGAAACTCCGACCTTATAAATACGACTGTAGATAAATTGTGTGCAGGTGACAGAACGTCAACACGATTTGCAGCCAAAATCAGTGATTCGTAATTTCCACAGCAATCGGGTTCATCGGGTTATATTTCATGGAAGTAGTGAAAAGGCAGTAAGGAGCGTGAATTAAAACTGAATGTACAAGCCGTGAATACTGTAGAAACTCCGACCTTACGAATACGACTGTAGATATAAATTGTATGCAGGTGACAGAACGTCAACACGATTTGCAGCCAAAATCAGTGATTCGTAATTTCCACAGCAATCGGGTTCATCGGGTTAAGAGAGGGAGTCACTTTCACGATATGTAAAATTTATGAGGGATCATTTCTAAAACGCTGAGATCCAGGAAGGGTTCGGTTTGAAAAATCTTCTTAGCCTTCTCATACTCCTCAAAATGGCCGCCCCCCCCCACCTCACAGGTAATAAACGACCAGCCCTTGATTTAACTCGAGATCCTGCTCATTTTTTTTTGTAGATAAACACATGGTAAACAATAAAAGGTTATTTCTAGACTGGATTAAAGTAACCATTATGCATACGAAATAAGAGGTACACTGGAAAACCAAGATAAAAATCTTTAACTAAGTTTCTCCGTTGCTCCTCATAGTTTATGCGCACAACATTTCTTGTTGGGATTGTATGTCACTAAGTGGACTGGAAAAGTTTTTAGACAGGGATAGCCTTTCTCAAATTGCAAGAGAGTCTCTTGCAAATTGTGATCAATCGTGGTTCCAGAGGAGGCTGAATCGAGGTTGCACCACGCAGTGAGGTAAAAATTAGACAGGTAACTTTACGGTTGATACGGTTGCTGCACGGATGCGTAGACAATCTGCGAAGAACACGTTTGATGTGTGAAGTGATAAGCTGTGATGAGAGAGGGAAAGACAGACTTCACATCAGTGAAACATTTCCGACATTTTTTTTTGAACAGGAATATGGGTTGTTGTTATTGTTGTTTTTGGAGAGAGAAGGATGAATGGCGCCAGCCAGGAGCCCTGCGCCAGCTCATGGACACCACCGAAAAAAGGGCGATTAATTGAACTGAGACAAGATTATTTACAGCAAGCATTATAACTTACCAGTTTTTTTAAGAGCCTAGGTTAGTGTAAGCCTAGTCCCTGGGAGTTCTCTCTTGATCCGTTGTTTTCGCGAAGTCTCGGTGACGTCACAGCTTATGGTAGAGTCCAGGAATGACCGAGCCGAAAACGCCTGGGGACTAGGCTGGGTTAGTGTTTTGTCCTGGATTTAAACTGGTCCTCGAGCTCAGCAAGTCTGAGCCCGTAAACAAGCCGAGCAGTGGTTACAGGCATGCACACCAATGAGATGACTTTTTTGGTTCAAAACAAACGGTAAGGACACAGACATGCGTGCTGGCATGTTAAAAAAATAACAGGGACAGTGCTATTTCAGGTAAATTCTGAAGATGAATCTGACGATGTCTACCACGGCACAGGTTGTCGAAACGTCAGTCATTGTCAACAACGGTACTACGATCACCCGGACGATCATTCTCAACCTACTTTTGAAAAACTTTTGAGACTCGATTTTGAAATGACTCCTGGGTTCAAACCGAGCCTCCATTTCCAGTCGCTGTTCTAAAAACGAGCCAAAGCTCCTCCACCGGAGACATAATTAAAACTGCAGCTTTTTGTTCTTCATTATTTGGCGCGGGATTCTCCTTTTTAATGTTTTCCTGTCAGTAATAATGCCTGAGTAACTGAGACAGCTTATACACCAGCTAGATTAGTTTTGCATGATTATCTTCCCTCGCTACTGTGCAAGTCGCTATTTATTTTTCAACCATCTTTTGTCCTTAGCGCAGCAACCTTAGCTTGTGACACAGCAAGCGGAATTGATCAGTGCCTTGTATTCAGGGACCGCAGAGACCATTTTAAAGTGGTGGGGCTATAAAATCTGGCCAATACAAAGAAACAATAAGTTCAGTGTTTCGCCATTTAGTAAAATCCAACTAGTGGTCTATTATCAGTGCTGCGTTCTGATTGGTTGAGCTACTACTAGGCTATATGTTATAGCCCACTAGTAGCGAAAAGCGCCGTCGTTGGTGGCTTAATCATGATTCATCACAGTGGTGGCTTCATCATGATTTGCTAGCTAAAGTTGTTTTGTCTCGATAGCTATGACCAACTAGTTACGTTTAATTTATGTTTATTTTTTTTGCGCAATTGACTCAGAGCCCACTCGGGCTCGAGGAATAATTGCATTTTTATCTCTCATTTGCACGCCATCTTATTTACAACCTCAACGAATATAAAATCAGATCAGCTGTAACATAAACGTCGTCACATGTTATAGTATCCAGTATAGCCAATATGTTCAATAAACCTTCCTAAGATTGCTACTTTTTGAAGTTGCCAGGCCCGCAGGGCCAAAAGTTTCTATTGCGGTTCTCATGATCATACGGGAAACAAACCTGAATGATCTTGTTAAATGTTATAATTCTACATTATCTGCGGCTATTGATCGTCATGCTCCACTTGTCACCAAGTTTATCACAGTGAGGCCTTTGGTACCTTGGTTTAGTGAAGATATTAGGGAGTCAAGGAGGGAAAGACGGAGAGCTGAAAGAAAATGGCGTCGATCTCGAAGTGTCAATGATTTGCTTGAATTTAAAAAGAAGAGGAATTTTACAACCTATCTGATGAATGAAGCCCGTCGTAAGTTTTACTCAGACTTTATTGTTGAAAAATGATCAACCTGTCTCTTAATTCTGGAGAATTTGCGGATGATTGGAAATGTGGGCTTATTAATCCTATCTTGAAGAAACCTGGATTGGATTTGCTGTACAAAAATTACAGACCAGTTAGTAACTTACAATACGTATCCAAGTTGACTGAAAAAGTCGTTTTTAATCAAGTTTACGATCACATGGTTTCAAATGCTATTTTTCCTGCGCTTCAATCTTCTTACAGGCAATTCCATAGCACTGAAACTGCACTTATCAAGGTGATGAACGATGTTTTGTTAAAGATGAACTCTCAACATGTCACTATGTTAATTTTATTGGATCTCAGTGCTGCCTTTGACACTGTTGATCATCGAATACTTTTAGAGAGGCTATCTGACGAAGTTGGCATACGTGGGACTGCTCTGAATTGGTTTAGATCGTACTTGTCTGATAGAAGTCAGCGCGTTTCTGTACATGGAGTTCTTTCTCGTCCTTTTGACTTGAACTGCGGGGTACCCCAAGGCTCATGTTTAGGGCCTTTGCTATTCATAATATATGCGTCCAAGCTGTTTAAGATCGTGGAACATTATCTTCCTGATGCTCACTGTTTCGCTGATGATACGCAGCTGTATCTGAGTTTTAAACCACTCGGCAACACTGCTCAAGCTGATGCTATACAAGCTATGGAAAAGTGCATTGACGCGGTGAGGAAATGGACGATTCAAGATCGGTTGATGATCAATGATGATAAAACGGAGTTTTTGTTAGTCGGCACACGACAACAGCTTGATAAATTAGATTCGTGTTCCATAACTGTGGGCAATAATCGTATCAGTCCAAGCCCATGTGTTAGAAACCTTGGATCGTGGTTTGACAGCAAGTTAAGCATGACTGATCATATAAACAAGGCTTGTAATGCGGCATTTTATCATTTACATAACTTGAGACGTATTAAGAAATACCTGTCGAGAGATTCTTTAATTACTTTGGTTCATGCTTTTATAACCAGCCGTATTGACTATTGTAATGGTTTATTGTTTGGCTTACCAAATGTGCAGTTCGCTAAATTACAGCGTGTACAAAATGCAGCAGCAAGACTTATTCTTGGCATTGGAAAGTTTTCTCACATTACACCGGCGCTTTATGAGCTGCACTGGCTGCCGGTTTCTTTGCGTATTGACTATAAGATTTTACTTTTGACTTTCAAATGTATTTATGGCCTAGCGCCAACTTATCTTAGCGATCTTATTAGTATAAAATCGAATTCATTATATAATCTTAGGCCTACTGGTAAGCTCTTATTGGACCATCCCAAGGGAAAGATGCTTACAACATTGGGAGCAAGATCATTCTCAGCAGCAGCTCCGAAACTCTGGAATGAGCTACCTGTGGAGCTTCGTCAGGCAACATCACTTAACAGTTTTAAATCTCGACTTAAAACCTATCTTTTTAAGAAGTATTTTTATAGTTTGTAACTTAGTTTATTTTATTCTCACGGTAATTTATTTTCGTTTTCTTTTAAACATATGATTGTAAAGCGCTATTGATCAGCACATGTAAATACGCACTATATAAATTGGTAAATTATTATTATTATTAAACCCCTGTGCGACGTCAGCTGTGGTGGCACTGCTGTTCTCCGCTTGTGACCCGACACTGCTGGGTTGCTAAATCTTTCATCACCCATCCTGGACCGAAGCCACGTCTTCAGACGCCGTGCAGATAAGGATGAACCCTCGCCAGCGGCGATGGTAGCGGGATTTACAGCAAGCAGCCTACACTAACAGATAGTTTGGACCTCCTGATTTAGCTTCTTTTCTGGTTCTGGAAACTTTTAACACCGCCAACAGGATTTAGTCAAAACATGATATCTTCTCCTCCTTCTCACCCTTCTTCTCCTCCTCAGCCATCTTTGTACCCTCAGATCCTTAAATAGATTATCGGTGTGGGAATAAAACCGCTCTCCAAGATGCAAAGCAAAGAAAAAGTCAAATCGCACCATTTGGGCCTTACTTCTTATTATCCTTGCACGCACTTCGGATTGTAATCATTCGGACAAGCAAACATTCCACTCTTCAATATGGAAAAGTCCACTTAGTGAATAATTTCACGGGAATTTTTTCCATGTCACCATTCACTGCAGCACTAGAAAATAAATCCCAGTAATAAAAGTGATAGGGCTATATAGCCCTACCAGCCCCTCCCCCTCCGCGGTCCCTGGTATTCTATGCATTATTACTACAAACAAACAGTCGGCTGATTCCAAAAGGACCCTAAAGTCTGAGAACAAATATCTTAGAACTGAAAAAAGTATTTCCCGTTGATACATAAAGATCGAATTTGATTCGCAAAATAATATTTTAGTTGACAAATTTCTAGAGCGATTTTGCTTTGGAAGTGTATCAGTTGTGAAGAAGGCGGTTGTGATTCTGGTACCTTTCTGCCACCTAAAATGTTTTTATTTTTTTACATTCTATTGCTGCCTTATTTTTTCATTTAAGTTCTCTAACTGTAACTGAAATAATTAGATCTCAAAGAGCTGCAACCCTGAAGGTGACGAAACAGCAGCACTGTATGAAAAGAGAATCAAGACAGGTGCAAAACATCAGGGCTTGACTAGCAAATGCAAACCCGATGGGAGGAGAAAGCATTGCACGGAAGGTAATATTACCCAGTTACCTATAAACGGTTTGATCAATGAACTGATGAACTCCTATAATTACTTTATCAATATACAATTCATAAAATACATTTCAGCTTGTTTTGATGTTCGTGACAAATTATTATCAAAGTAACATAATTGCCCTGTGTTGTAATTTTGATTCCTAAAAATAGTTTTTGCAATACTGTATGTGTTTGCATGGTCATGCAAATAAAGCTCGTTGTTGTTGTTGTTGAAGGTACCCTTGACGGAAACCACCCTGACATGGTCGTCAAAAACAATCGGTATAAGAAGTGTACTCTCATTGATGTGGCTATACCCTCTGATAAAAATACCTGCACCAAGGTTTCCGAAAAAGTTTCCAAGTATAGTATATAGGTTGTAGGTTCGTTAGGGGTGATTAAGAAATGCTCAGGGAAGTTTGTCAGAGAAATTCAAAAGACAACATTACCGGGAACGGCACATATTCTACGGAAGGTCCTATCCATCAAGTGATCAGGGGCGGATCCAGGATTTTTTTTAGGAGGGGGTGCACTCGTCTCTTGCGCTACTTCAACACCAATAAACCACATAGTTTTTCATTTTTTGCAGAATACCAGTTGTATTAGAAAACCGCAGGTCATCTCGAGGGGGGGGGGCACCCCCTGCACCCTCCCCCTAGATCCGCCCCTGAGTGACAGTGATGACAAAGAAACCCTCAAGTGCTCCGGGTTCAAGTTTTAAGGACTTGGGCCTTATGAACTGAACACTTATAATAATAATAATAATAATAATAATAATAATGAAGAAGCACTTTTTCTTCAAAGAAACATATAATATAAATAATAATAATAATAATAATAATCATAATAATAAAAAAAATTAATCTGAATCTTTTATTGATAAGAAAACTAACTACAAAATCCGGCCTATTTACAATTAAATTTTGCTTAAAGAAAAAACTATCCAGTACAAGTACTATTTACAATTCATTTCGATTAAAAAAACCCACATAGTTCCGATTAAAAAATTCATTTCAATTAAAAACCGTTATTCGAATACTAATACTAATTCTACTAATAACAATTATAAAAAGCATCAAAAAGTTAATAATAATAATAATAATAATAATAATAATAATTAATAATAATAATAATAATAATAATAATAATTAAATCCCGTGTGTGTTACAACAGAAGGAAAGGTGGTAACTGCAGCAAGAGCTGGGAATCTGTTGAAGCAATCTCAAGAGAAGCAGTTCTTGGAGATCGCTAAAGACAAAAAGTGGCAAGGAAAGTTATTCCGTATCAGATGGGAAGATGAGAGCCTAAGCATAACCAGCTGCTTTGCATGGTTAAAAGGTTGGGCTACATGCCCTACACATACCATCGCGGGCGTGTATGAATTGTATGAGCAGTTGTTACCTACGAAGCTCTACACAAAGGAGAGGACGCAAACCTCCACCGACGGCGAAGTTCTATGCAGGTTATGTCGGAAGGTAGCTGAGAGCGTTGCACATGTACTGGCTGGATGTTCCTCCCTGGCACAAACCAAGTACCTATACAGGCATAATGCAGCTTTGAAGATTCTGTTTTTTGAGCTCCTGCGAGAGCATGGGTTAATGGAAGAGGTTCCACCATGGTACTCACCGGTGATGCCAAAACCAACCTACCAGAACACCACAAGTGAGGCGTTTTGGGATATTCCCATCTATGCAGAGCACAACGAAGTTAGAGCAAATCGGATCGACGCGCGACTTGTCAACCACGAGAGGAAAGAAGTCTGCACAATCCAAATGAGCTGCCCATGGATTGAGAGTAGAGCTAAGAAAGATGAGGAAAAGACACTCAAGTATGGGCCCATGATGTGGGAGCTGAAGCAGAGATACAATGGTTACAGGGTTGAACAGTACAACGTAATAATTGAGGTACTGGGGGGTTACTCTAAACACCTAGAGAAGTCGGTGAGAAAGCTACTTGGAGCGAGAGCACGGAGCGTACTTGAGCGGATGCAGAAGTCGGTCATCTCAAACACTTTAAACATAGCCAAAACATTTAAGATAAATACTTAGTTAGGGCGCTATGGACTTCAGTTTTTAGGTTTTTGTTTTTTCTCTAGAAATCTAGAAACACAAGCTTGCTGACGTTTTTAATTAGATATTTTAGAACATTAGAGTGTGATATTATTATAAATATGTTTTTAGTAGAGATAGCGGAGGTTTTACATCGTATCGACCTTTTTTTACTTCTTAGTATAGCTTCTCAAGTAGTGTAGGTTACGCTATGCGCCCTATACTACTCATAATGTGGACAGCATTCCAAAGTTTCATACTGCGACATAATAATAATAATAACCAGTACTTCAAGACATCTCCGGCGAACATTTAAACAGAGGATCTAACAAAGCTCAGGATGCGAGGTTAGATATCCACGCGCGTGGTTTCTGGGAGCGACATCGATCAGCATTCTTCGATGTGAGGGTCTGTCACCCTAATACTGTATCGTATATATAGGGACCTAGAGCCACAACAAATTTATCGTATCCATGAGAACGAGAAAAAGAGTCTCTACTAAGAGAGAGTCCTGGACATCGAGCATGGAACATTTACACCTTTGGTCTTCACCACAACTGGCGGAATGGGAAAGGAGTGCTTGACGTATCATAGCCGTTTAGCACAGCTGATTGCCATCAAAAAAGGGGAGCAGTATGCCAAAACAAACTCATGGATCAGAACCAGAAACTCATTCGCATTCTTGACCTGCGTTGGTTTGTCTTAGAGGCTCTAGGATAAGAAGAGTGTCATGAGACATTAGGAATGTTGATATCGACGTCGAAGTTGTTGAAGGAGCCATTCAATCGGACTATTGATGTGTTTCCTTACTTTTAAATGGCAAATATTCGTCATTAAAATACTGTGAATACTATTTAATTTTCCTCTTTTTTTTAGTGATTTTTTTTAGGGATTATCTTAGTAAGAATGCAATTGACCTTGAAAATAGTTTCTTCTTTTTTTATTCGAACTGAATTGAAATGCTCTCAATTTGAATAATTTTTGTTTAATGAAATGAATTTTTTTTTCTAATCAAAACTAAGTGTTTTTTTAACGAAAGGAATTGTAAATAGTGTTTTGACGAAATATATATTTTTTATTTTTTACAGTGAATTAATTGTAAATAGGATTTTAATAAGTTAGTATGTTGTTCGATATTAAAAAATAATAATAATAATAAAACAATAGCTCTGGGAGCGATACTGAAGAACTTTTAAAAAAGAGTCACTCGACGGAAAATGGAATTGTTGACAGAGGGTCAGAACTATGCAAAGTCTGCACTTCTTGGATCTCCCACAATTTAGGGAAAGGTCTGTGAAGTAGAAGAAATTTGTTGTTTCCAGGACAAAAACCAGTTTTTCAAATAATTAACCCAAAATAATGGTAATTAAATTAGCTTTTTTGCTGTTGTAAGTAATATTTCACACTGTTAAGTATTTCTTTCTGGACATTTTCACTAAAATGTGATTCCAACTATTTCTAGGGTAAAACCGTTTAGTTAACCCAGGCGATTTTATTCAACATGTATTCTTTATTAAGTGTCGACTACGGTTGATGTTCAGAATGTTTATTGAAATAAGCATTTGAAGGTCAACAATAGTCGACACTTTATTTTTAATATATTGGTTATTAAGCGATATCAGGTGTCTTGGCTAACTATGATAATAATGACAACGATGATATAAAGTTAAGGTGTTTCCTCTTTGTTATGCTAATCCATAGCTAAAACTTTGGAATTTGTTGCTTAAACGGCCCATCTTTTCCTTCAACTCAATAATTTTAAACGATGTTTTTTCGGCTGAAGTTCTGCAGGGATTGAATTACTCATGCCAGATGCTTTTAGTTGCTAAAAAAATTCTTAACAGGCTGACCTGACCATTATTTCATAAATTGCATTCATATTTTGCGAGAGCGACGCGAATATGTCTTTAGAAAGAGTTAACGCGGTTTGAGTTTTTTCGCATAAAATTGCATGAAAATTGCTCTTTCCTTTTCACCTGTCTGAACTTTTCTCGTGAGTTTATACACGGTACTTGCTGTCAGTCAAAATGCAGCACTTTAGCCACGATTTCTTAGATAACGCTGTATTGTGCTTCTCAAGGATAAAAAAATATCTTAAGAGACTCCTTTTCTAACCAATTTTTGCCTGCAAGAGAACGACGGAGTATTCATTTAACCAACGTATAATTCTTTGGCGCAAAATATTAATTATGTTTTGTAATGGTAAAGACTATAATCTTTCTGGGTGCGCGTACAATTTTCCGCTTTTCTCTGCCTTTCTCTTCAAGTCTGGAACTTCCGTCAGAAGATGAAATTTGAACGCATGTCACTGAGACCAATAAACAAACAAAGTTTCAGTATCGAGAGATTAAATTTGGTGTTAGAAAGATAAAGGAAGACATATTTCTTGAAATAAGTTAAGTTAGGACTACTTTTCAAAGGGATTTCAACCGATTTTCCCGGCATTTGACAGTCAGTTCATGCGAGTAACGGACCTTTTAAAAGACTGATCAAAGCAGTTTACCTAGTATTTTTTGCTGCTGAATGTTTGGACTGTTGGACAGTTTATCATCGACACTTACTCTCTCAGTTTGAAACTATCAATGATTTTCACCTGCTCAATTTTTTTGTTTGGACACCTCAGCCATTAATGAATTTTAGTCATTTAATTCTAACTATCTGGCATTGTGTATTTGTGATAACGTTTTAGTGTTCGAGTGATATATTCGTAATTTTTAATAAGGCTGGACATTTTGATAAATTGTTTTTTAACAAACGCTACAACTGTGGAAACTCTTCGTGAGAATATAACGTTAAGAGCAGCATTACATCAGAATATAGCTTAATTACGTTCTTATTCGCTTCGCTCAAACGAACGTATCATTTTACCCTTAAATTCCCGTAATACAAACAAATCACACGAGAAATATGGTAGGATGTGCAAGCGGATCCAAAACAGTTTATTATAAGATAGATATATAGTTACTAATACAGAGTGGACTGCAAAAAAAAATTACAAAGTTGTTATTGTTGTTGTTGTTGTTTTTACAATTCTTTATATACTTCTGTATGCAGAAATTAATATACGCTCGATAATACATTACAAACCTAAATACTTAGTTACTTGTAACCTGTTTTCAAGCTAAGGCTTTCTTCAACATACAAATCCTTGGCAGAATCAGGTTTCCATCTACCATGTATTTTAAGAAGTCTTTCTGGAATCGAGTTACTACTATTACGTACCGCAGATGTAATGCCACTGGATCTTAAACTATGAAGACCATAATCATTAGGGTTGTAGCCCAGCCGACTTAAGGTATCCCTGAAGATATCTCTACAAGTAGTATAAGAAATATTTTCACTTTTCAGGGTATAGCTAGAACGTAACTACGGTGAAAAACAAGCCGACTCTCTCTCGCAGACACTTTGAAATCGGCTTCAATAATATGATCAATTGTATTAATGATCTCAACAATTCTTCTTTCTACAATTTTTAAAGTACCCAGTGCAGAATCCCAGGTTATACCCAATTAGTCCAATACTTGGGTGGGTTCCCATACCGATTTGTCTTCGTTGACAACAAAACCCCCATTATACAAATCCCCCCTTCCAGGGCAAGAATTGTGGCTAGGGGACTGGTAGCTGCCGGCCAGAACATGGATCTAGAGTCCTTGGCCCAGTCTGTCCAAATTTGCCGCATTTGAAACAGCGAAAGAAGTCGCCAGAAGTGTCTCTACGGCCTGAAAGATAAAAGCAATGACGAAACCTGTAGTAAACGGGAGGGGGGGGCGTAAGCCAGAAAGATGAATAAACTGTATGGAACCGCGAGCGTTAATGGTACTCAAGAGACAGCGGAGAGTATAAGTACTAATAACTGGCCAATCAGGGCATCCATGTAAAACAGAATGCACAATAGTGGGTACGGCAGGTGTGAAACGAAAACAACTGCGACTAATTACTTGGAATAACAGCGGAAAATACATTTACGTTCTAACTCGCTTTGCTCAAACGAACGTAAATCTTTTTACCCTTAAATTAATTCCCGTAATACAAACAAATCACACGAGAAATATGGTAGGATGCGCAAGCCGATCCAAAACACATGAATATACAAAGTAAAGAGGAGGCTCTTTTTCTTACCACGAAAAAGCTGATTATCAGCGCCCAAAGCAATTCTTGGTTTCTTTCCACGATCACTAGAGAGTTGTTTCTTTTGACGTCTCTTGCGGCTCGGCGCTTCTCTTGCCTTCTTAAGACGCTTTTCATCTTCGGAGCCGGATGCAAGCTCGTCCGACTCGTACTTGGCTACAACCTGCCAGCCGTCGCTACTTATTTACCAGCGATTTTTATCAACTTCTGTCGCTTTCGAATACGTTGCCTGCCTTCTTTGGAAAGTTTCTTGATTTGCGACAAATTTGGCTCGATGCTTTCACTTTCAATTTCAATGCTTACAAAATGGCATCTAATTCGGCATTAGGCTCAAATTGTTTCTGGTTCCCTTTGAACCGTAGCTGTACAACTTCTTTATCTAGCTTACTCCTTTGTTCGATTTGCTTTTCTTTTATCTTCTAATTTTTTCTCAAAAATCCTTAAACATGGAAAAGACTTGATCAACGGCTGCTGAGTTGCCTCCACTATCACCTGAAGACGTTTGGCCTACTTCAGCCGGAACGGACGAACCTTCGCTCTGTTTTTGGTCGTTGGGCATCACACGAATAGCAGAACACAAACCATAAAGATGAATAAACTGTATGGAACCGCGAGCGTTAATGGTACACAAGAGACAGCGGAGAGTATAAGTACTAATAACTGGCCAATCAGGACATCCATGTAAAACAGAATGCACAATAGTGGGTACGGCAGGTGTGAAACGAAAACAACTGCGACTAATTACTTGGAATAACAGCGGAAAATACATTTCCTTTCAGCTGCGAAATTAGACAGTGTGCATTTAGGGAAGTCTAGTGCAAACTTTATTTGAGAGTGACCGCCTATTAGATCATTTACGCTATCTTTGCTTTTGACAGAACACGTCACTGACAACGTACAAGTCAATCGAGCTCAAATTTATTAATAAATTTAGCATGCTATTATTAACAATTACTATATATTAGGGTTCCTTGCAAATTCTACCTGAGAAAACTTCCCTTTTATCGCTCTGTTACACACACACACACCTTGTTGATGAAAACGGCGCTATGAGATTACAGAGGAGGCCGGATAAAATGATTTGCTCAGTCATATTCTGCTTAATCTTTGGAGCAGATTTGGCGGCCGAAGAAGAATCTAGATCCTCCTACATAGTAGCCCAAGAGAACAAGCGTTTACATGGCTATGCTGTAAAGAGAATCGATTCTACCGATGAAATGTCATGCAGTCAAGCTTGTTTAAGGCATTCTTGGTGTACTTCTTCTAACTTCAAAGAGTCCTCAGGGAATTGTGAACTGAACAAGCACGAGTTCTCAATAACTGCAGATGATAACACCAAGCTCACTGTTAATACCGGCACAACGTTTTCAAGGTTTCTTAAGGTAAGTCGAAGAGAGGTTTGTCAACAACGCACGCGATGTAAGAACTGCGTTCAAATAAATTTTAACTAATACACATCTGTTCTGTTGGAAAAACAGTAAATTTGAGTTTTATTAGGATGCATTTATCAAAAATGGCATCCAAAGCGGGGATATGTCTTGTATTGGAGCCAGTCATGTTCACTGCCTTTTGCTACCAGTTTCAATCCGGGACAATTTTTTGATGTTATTGACGGCTATGTGTTCTTGCCTTCAATTGGTTTACTTGTTTTTAAATTACAGCTAAGAAAAATGTGCAGTGCAATTCAAAAATTCAAGGAGAGTCCGTCGAGCTTGTGATTTATGGAAATTGTATTTTGGTTTCTAAGTTCAAAGTATATATTGTACAGATATGATTTGCACTACGCCTTAAAAGTATCTTGAGAGATCAGTACGCACTGCAAGGATCACATGAATTCGAACGTTTTTGCCCTAAAACAATTTTGCTAGACGTGTAAAAAGCTGCAGGAAGTCGATGGAAAACAACTTTTGCTTACCCAAGTAAAATGTGATTTTCTGCAGGGTTGTCTGATGGCTGGATGCCTCAACGGAGGTTCTTGTTTGTTCGACAAAGAAAAAGACGCTTTCGCTTGCTCATACAATCTGCAATGCAGTGGAGAAACATGTGAACTAGGTAAATTCTCACTTTATTATACCTTACCTTATAATAAATATAGAATAGTGAAAGAGGTGTACTCTCTGCTAGCACCTGGTATCTCGAATACCAGGGAAAAACTCTAGGCCTCTTCTAACAGGGAAAGATGTGTACTGTTTGAAGCAAAATCACATATTTGTCTATCTGGCAAATGTTTCAGTGGTACAACTGAGAAAGTTAAACTGTTGACAGATTGCCAATTTAATGAACCTTCTACTCTGTGAAACTGGTATGTAGCTTTTGGCGTTTACTTTTATTAATTTCTTAGCCTCAAATGTGGATCGGCCTGGAATCAGGTTCCTTAGTAGGAAGCAAAAAAGCGAATAATGGTGTGAACAGCCTCCTATTCGCCCCTTTTCTCATCTAAGAAGCCTGATCTAGGCTAAGTCTGGAACTTCAATGTTTTTCTTGTGATTTTTCGTTTTCTTTCTCATTAAGTATAGGCTCCTGAATGGTACATATGTCCAATGCATGGTTGTGGCCATTTTTAATTTTGGGTTCGCCATGTTCCGGCCATTAGGCTCTACAGCAAAAGCTTTTAGCCAACCTTGCATTTTTGGCGAGTTTCTCCATCTGATGGACTAATTATAATCTGTTTTTGTAGACATTGACGAATGCACAAAAAATACCCACAAGTGCGGTGCCAATGCTTACTGCAATAATACCAAGGGAGGATACAACTGCACTTGTCATCCGGGATATTACGGAGATGGAAAGAAATGTGAACCAGGTGAGAATGACAAATATGTAAGCAGACAATACCGTTAAGTCACTCAGTGCCAAAAGAACAATTTACTTGGCCATTATTCCATGACGGTTAAAAGGCGGTATTTCTATATATAGACAAGAGCCATAATGGGTCTTGATATAGAATATGGACACACATATAACTGAGGACAGTCGTAGGTCTTCTTTTCAAACAGAAAATGGTTGGGAAAGTATTTTTAATACTAAAGGTATCTTTTTAAAAGAATCCTGCTGAAAGTTGAAATAAGAATAAATTTGTGATCATAAGAGAGAAATCAATTCCCGTAGCTATGAGCTGGTCTTTATTTTGATTAAGGAGACTACTTTTTTCTTCTCATCTGTTCTTGTAACATCGTTTATCGGTCTTGTAGAGAATAATACCAATTTAAGCACTGAAGCACACGTACCAACTCCGAGATTTTCCGCGGTATGGCCATTACCTTACACATGCGCAGAACCATACCCTGGCAGTGGCAGCCGCATGGACGGCTGTTTCGCCCTTATTGGGTGCCGGGACATACGCCGATTATTATGCTCGGCTAGACCAAAAGAGTGTTAAGGGAAGTCACTAGATTGTGTAGTTTGGGTCAGTTCTGTATGGTAGTAATTCGGTTCAATCGGTTACTTTAATGTGAATAATTAGACTGTACAGGTCTCTAATAGGCTTGTTTTCTTCAAGCTTTATATGACAACTCTGGCCTATTAATTACCCCCTTGTTTATTTTGTTGTGCAGTTTCATCGTGTAAGGATCTTTTTGACAAGAAAATGTGAGTAAAAATTACAAAGTTTACTTTTTAGGATCTTAAAATAACGAAATATGTCGGTGCAGTTGAATGCGCCCGAACTGTGCTTGTTTCGCCCGTCTGGGTGAGATCGAAATATAAGATAGTAAAGTGATTTATCAGCTGTCATTACGTTATACGTTATTTCGATTGTTATTGTTCGAAGTTCTTCCTGGCAAATGCAATGATGGCGGTGTCGCAAGTAAACCGTCAGCTTAGCTACCTTCAGTACGCAGTACGTATAATTATATTTGAGCTAATTGAGTCCCACAGCTACTCTCTTACGCAGTTCTTGTGTCTTGTGTTCTTGTGTGTTCCTTGACTGACGAACTTAATTAGTTATCACTACAAGAGCAAGAAAACTTATATTAATTGATCTTTCACTTTTTTATTTAGTTGCTTTGCCCTTTCCTAGTAAATTTTGTCTTAACACCTTCAGGACCACGAAGTCTCACAGCATAATTCCACGACATACATCCTTTTGCCGGCCACTTTTGCTGGTGACTACAAGTACTCTTTATTGCCCGTTATATACCTGTGAAACAGTCCTTCGTCTACCGCTATCAAAGCTCCGTCTTTGTCAGTGTATAAAACCATAGATAAATAGCCTGCGATGCGCGATGGTTAGGAGCTGGAAAAATTAAAATGATATTTCATTTTGTACAGCTCGAACGTGACTCCGTTGGTCACTCTCCTCCTTGACTCCAAACTAGTTTCAGTTCTCTGTCACTTTGGAAATTTTGGATGCGGAGATGGAGGATGGACACCGGTCATGAAGATGGACGGCAACAAGGTAAGACATTTGTGTACGTTTTCCCTTAGTTTGGCGACGAGAGTGGAAAAAAATGTGTTATTAATAATTAAATACAGGTTTACCTCTGTCAGCGGTAATTTTCAATTATCCTTAGGCAGCCTGCGAATACAGCCGTTTCTCCTTGCTCCTCGTCGCTAGGGACGTTCCACCAGGAGGAACGTCTGCACCTCAGCGACAGAAATTCCATACTAATGACGTGAAATTGTAAAATTTTCTGGGGGAGCATAACCCCAGTCCTCCAAGTTTGAGGCGCACCGTCGGCGCTCTAACTTTTCTTCTTGTCGGTACATGCTAAGTCCCTGGATCTGAAAGATTTAAGTATTAAGAACACCTTTAAGCTTCTGCTGGAATATCTCGGTCAGTAGCAGAGGTCACCTGCCCTTTCTGTCAGACGATGTGGAGGTTTTCATCAAAACACGGAAGCCTGGTCTCTGTACTTGCAGATACGCGAGAGTTAAAGATAATTATATTCAATTCGTCATTTTTCAATCGCATCAATCACCAACTAATGATTACGGAGAGCAGTATTTGTTTACTTTTTATTCTACGGGTGACTATTAACGCCATTTTGCCTGCTGCGGCTAGTTTCATTTTATAAAGCTGGAGAAACAAGGACGTTGTATATATTCTTTTCATTGTAATTGATCTTCCATTGCAAATTCGGTTTTTTTTCTTCTCCGGGAAGGATGTAGTCTTTAGAAGAAAAAAAAACCTTTGAACTTTTCTTTTAAAGGACAATTTTTCTATTTCTTCCTCCTTTCTACCACAGCAAACGTTTCACTACAACTCCACTCTCTGGAGCAACAAAGAAACCTTTAACCTTGACGGAGGGAAGACTGGGTTTGACTCACAGGAGACCAAACTTCCCTCCTACTGGAACACATCCTTCTCCAAGATCTGCCTTGGTATGAAGATCGGCCAGCAGATCAAGTTTATTGTTATCAACAAGCAAGCGAACTCCTTGTACTCTCTGATCGCTGATGGGCAATACCGCCACACCTCACTGGGTCTTGACACGTGGAAGTCACTGATTGGTTCTGAGGCCTCCTTACAGAAAATCTGTAACAAGGAAGGGTTCAATGCTGTGTCTAAAGATTCTCGTTTTTCCAAAGCCAGGATCGGTATCCTTGGTGACAACATCGGCGATTGCAGAACCTGTGACTCTAGAATTGGGTTTGGTACTGGAGGAGATCATGATAACAACAACACATGCGGAAACGAGGCTAGTGTGTTGGGGCCAGATAATGGCGAGAAGCATATCAAGGCAATGGGATATATTTTGGTGCAGTAAAAAGAAACTGATCTTCGGCTCTAATTTACCTTTTGCACCAAAAAGAAAGTGTAGTTTAAGGAAACTCTTTTTCTCTCTTCGTTTTTTGTGGATAAACAATAGACTATGTCTAGATTGAATTAAAGTTAACCATTGTTCATTAGAAGTAAAGACACAATGAGAAACTAGGATTAAAAGTTATTGGTTACTGTAATCCAGTCTCGCTATTACTCTACCCGCTAACAAAACTATATTATTTTGAGATTGGAGGTGAGTTTTCAGTTTTTAATTGTTTTTTTTTTTTTCATTATTGTCCTTTACTTAGATCAGCACTTGAAGAGGACGAAGTTGGTGATGCGAGTATATTAGCTTTTCTACGTGGTCTGTTTTCCAAGTTCTTATAAGCGTCCTTGAAGAGTTTACAAATTTCAAACTACTGTAGTAATGAAAATAAAATAAGGACCGTCCTGTATCGGTAATTAGAAACGGTCAGTGTTAACTTGGAAAAATAGAAACTCAGGGAACTGAAATGTACTCATAGGCTTAAATTAGTCATAAAGTGGGTTGGGAAAGTTTTCAGATTGGGATGATCTTTCTCAAATTGTGATCAATCGGTTCCAGAGGAGACTGAATTGGAGTTTGAACCACGCACTCAAATGATACTTGGAAACCGAATTTGATTCACGAGATAATATTTTAGCTAATAAATTTCTAGAGTGATTTTGCTTTGGAAGTATCTCCCTTGGGAAGGATAGGATGCAGTTGTGTGAATGGTTTCCATCCACGTACTTTTCTGCCACCTAAAATTTCGTGTTGTGTTTTGGGTTCCATTGCTACTTTATTTTTTCATTCAAGAGTGAAATTAGAAAATCTGAAATACAATCTCAGTTTAATAATGAGTTTTCTTTGCTAAATCTGATTGACTGCGCTCTTTTTATATCTAAAATATTTTGCGCAGTCAAGGTTCTTGCTGATCCATTAGAAGCTCGGACGCCCGCTGGGACCTTTATTGAATTTTGGGACCCCCTTGGGGGCGTATAGACAGGAGACTCAAAGGAGGCGTTTATTGACTTTATAATGTAATAAAAGTTGCAAGCTCAACAAAATTTTAAAGAGAATTTATCAAGAGAATTTAAAAATGGTGGAATTTTTGTGTTCATCAATTTTACGTCTAGGGCCGTACACATAGCGATGTATATCAGGAGCTCGTTCGAATCTTTACATCGATGTCAGAATCCTCGCTTCGGGTTATTGTGTTTGTCATCGTTAGTAAATCCTTACCCTGAATTTAACACAGAACACGCAAAATGCAATGCGCAGACGAGGTTGCCTATTTACCGAGTCAGGATTTCGAGTTGGGTTTCCAGTTGGATTTTCGAGTTGGATTTTCGAGTTAGGATATTTTTGGCGGGATTTTTTGGCGGGGTTTCCAATAAATTTTCAGCGGTTTTACACAACGTACTCTGTCAGCGGTGTTGCACATCGTCTTGAGGTCTTTTCAAGATGGAGGAGAACGAGGATGGCAGACCGGTAACGGCAATCTTGTTTAATCTATCCTAGTATTGCATTCGTACTGTTACATTTTTGACTGGACAGAATGGCTTACACTTCAATGAATGCTTTTATTTATGAATTATTCATTAATTGTTGAGTGTCGGCCGGATGTAAACCATTAAAGTCTTTCGTAAAATAATGTTTGATTTCAAGAGAATTATACACCAGAAAAAACCTACATGTGATCCCAGAAATGTTACCTGGTTATAATTTTGTTTTCAGAAGCACATGATATATCCAGGGCTGGGTGGAAGTGCCAATTATAGAAATATATAGTATATAAATATAGACGTCAATGTCACGAGGTGCAAATTATCTAAGGCCCAACGTAACTGGTTTTTTAATACTGCAAGAGCGGTGCAAATATCTTTCTTTAGTAAAATCCAACTTTAGTGGTCTATTATCAATGCTGCGTTCTGATCGGTTGAGCTACTATAGCTACTAGGCTAAAATGTTATAGCCCACTAGTAGCGAAAAGCGCCGGCTTTGAAAACCAAAACAATGGCGGCTGAATAGCGTTTTGCTAGTTAAAGTTGTTTTGTCTCGATATTTTTGAGCACCTAGTTGGATTTTACTAAAACAATTATTCCTCTCGCCCTCATGGCCCCTGAGTCAATAGCTCATGACCCCCCTGTATAACTCATGCATTTCGGGCTGATAGTCCGCTTGTTTCTACAGTAATCTGGTGCTTAATGCAGTTACAAAAAAAGTCCATACCTAGACAAAACGAATGATGATACCGAGTCTGGATGAAAAAGAAGTTTCAACACCTGTGTAATTTATCATTTACTTGGGAAAACTGGAGGGGCTGGACATTCCGCTTGTTTGTGTCATTCCAACCTTCAGAGAAGATTTAAGACGAAGTAATTTTTGTACTCTTTTCAGTCTGTTCAGCCGATTTGGATATAATTTGTAGCGGATCGTTCTCAAACTACGTGAAATTTTATTTACCATTTTCACCGAGACCATAATTATACACCTCGTTTGACCCCCCCCCCCATTTTTCATCACCATTGTTTCCACTTTTTTCACCTCTTAATAGAGTCGTCCCAAGAGAAATCGAAGAAAAGGGTTGTACCAAATTTGGGGGTGTAAACAAGGTACGTTATAGTCTCGGTGAAAATTTTCAATAGTTTTATATCTATGCACCAGATTTCCACCTGGGTGGTTTGTGTAAATGGTAAGCATCTCTCAGTTTCCAAAGATTGTTTACTAACTATGCAATACAACAGACGCGCTGATCAGACATAACAACTCAGGTTTGATTGATATTCTTATTAGTCTGGCTGCCAGAAGCGACACACACAATTGAAAAGAAATTCATAGATAATTAACATTTAATATTGCATATAAATTAATGGTTTTCGAGAACACCTATCGCTTTAGAAAAAGACTCAATATTTTACAGTGTTTGTCAGGTTCCTCAATTTCACGGAGTTCTCCAACAGTCTCTCCCCACTAATCGGCGATGTTCTCTTTTTACTTTTGCTCGTTTTCCCTCATTCCGTTGTTTTCTGTGATACCTAATGCGGCTTCTGCTCAAATGGAAGGTTAGTTTTCTCTTATTTATATAGAAGGACATAGACTGACATGACTTCTTGTGCTTTGTATGTAACATATGACTTTCCTTGGTAACTAAAAATTCCGGTGAGTGCGTTAAAGAGATTGTATAAGAGCTCCGATCTAAGTGAGGACTGTGGGTGTAAACTATGTTTTCTTTTAAAGACACCATGGTTAAAATGCAAAGACGCTTCTGCCCTTGGAAATGAAAATAGCACTAGTCACTCGGGGGGAAAACTTGGCAAACAATTTGGTTTGGTCATCGTTAAAAATTGTCTCTCCATTCACGACTCAGACTCAGTAGTGAGAAAATTAAGAAGTGGAAAAAAATTGTTATGGTCATCGTGAGACGATTGTCTTCCCCTAGCTAGTTCTTTATTCAACAGCTTAAGTACTGAAACTTCTAGCAGAGACATTTTTTAAGTGTCAAGAGCTGCAGACGGGCTACATGGGTTTCCATTCCTTACCAAAACCACCCCACCCCTCCATTGCTAGGCAGGCTTGTTACGCCAGCTGGTACCTAAAACAAACGACTCCACGGCTGATTGCTTAAACCACGATGGGTAAATTGAGGTTGCAAAAAAGGACATTTCTTAATCCAGCCTACTTTAAATGAGTGACAGTGCTCATAACCTAAAAAAAAAATATTTTCAACTGAAAGTATACATTTGTTGTGGAGTATTTTGAAAGTTATTTTTAGACAGATCTATCTTATCTTTTAAGTTTAGTTTTTGATCTTTTGTTTTTACTTGTACTTTATTTAATTCACGCTTAGCTCGTGAATTTTTTTCAGTTACCATATTCGGAATGTTATTCGCTTGGCATTCTCAGATGTTAGTTTTTTACAGGTGGTCGTGCTTGTGGTGTTAGAGCTGACCTTCGTTCTTTAGTACTTATCAGTTGGGACTGTGCGTAGGCTAATCTATTCCCTAACAATAGGAATCCTGTTGCAATGTTAGCGATACGATATACAGACATGTCCAGTTTTGGCTATTAAAACCACTACTGTACTTGAACTAGATGACAAAATTAGAGATCCGAGACAAACAAATATGTCTCCTGAGCATTATTTTTGAAGTTGCAAGCAGCAGGGATAAACTTTGAAAAACTGTTAAGCTGAACAGTTTTCAAAATCCCTAATTTCAATCCGTCTCAACCTTCTTCAGTTTTGCCCATCCGTAGCATCTGTTGCTTCTGTTATGTTATTTTAACCTTGCTTTAAAGTTTTAAGAGGCTATTTTTATGTTTCTCTCAATTTAACGGGCATTTTGTAATTTCCTAATTTGCCTGAATTTCGTGACACAGCTCCTTTAAAATGAGAGATTATATGGACAGGCGGGTTACCCCACCTACGCGGTTTACCTCACCTTACTGGGGTCCCCCACCTCCATGTAAACAGGCCCTAAGAAATGTGCCCCAAAGTGTGATGCACGTGCGGAGCTGTTATTTTTTCATTACACAAATTGTTTTCGGACGTTCGATCGTTGCCGCCATCGTCGAGTGGCTGCTTCAAACTTAATAAATCTTAATCAGTTTTAAAGCTCACAAAAAGTATGATTTATAGAACTACATGACTTTAAACAGTCCGGGCCACAACCACATCTGGATATGTAATTTCCTGCAATGTGATTGGTCCAGAACGCAACCAACACATTGATTTGACCGCGAAAGGACTAAGTTCGACAGAAATGTCGCAGCAAAGAGCGCTATGAGGGCCTCCCAGGGATTTTAGGGAACAAGGGAACATCGCCATTTACTTTTAGGGAACAAGGGATGTTTCAAAATAACTTTAAGGGAACAAGGGAACTGTTGAGGGATATTCGGGAACAAGGGAACATTGACCAACATTGACTTTCGACCATTTTCTAACTTTTGGAGAGATTTCCATTAACTGTTTATGAAGACATTTCCGACGTTTCTGTAATTTCACGCATTTCCGACGACTAAGCCTGGTGACTAATCTTCACAAGTGAACTGGTGACGACTGGGGACGAGTTTAGAATGCGTGGGAACCTTGGGAGAGACTCCGTTGGGTGGACCGCCATTTTTATGGTAATTTTCTCTTTGGTGTTCCATGTCTAGAAACGCTAACCATTTATTGATAAATGGCAACTGAAACAGAAGGAATTCAAGCTCAATCTGCGGATATATCAGACACAACGGTAATTGTACCGGTTACCGGTGCAATTTATCACAATGGAAATGAAAAGCCCACAGAAAGATGGTGTTTTGAACTCGGTATGAGGACTGTTTCAGATAAAGATTTTACGTCAGTTTTAAGCCGCTTGCAGAAAGGATTTGGCATCAAGGAAAAAACTTAAGAAAATACCTACGAAGGAACAACAAGACACCGCGCTCTAGTTCAAAGACTCACTTATGTTAAGAAAAACTAAATGGACTGTGTGAGCGCTAAGAGAATTATCTTGACTGACGCACGGCATATTTCTCCAAACTTGGTGTAGCTTTAGTTTTTAAGCCACAGTGTGCAACTCATATCTGAAGATCGCACTATCCGTGGAAATTCAAAATCCTGCAAACCACACTATAGAGCTGGGCCCAGAGTCATATTGACATGGCAGGAAATAATCACATTCACGGACAAAGAAACTTGCATGCATGCATGTAGTTATTCAGATACAGTCATTTCGGAGAAAACCAAAAAAACTAAAATCTTTATTCAGCCGTAATAAACAGAGGTCAAAGGATATAAAACACTTTACAACTGCATCTGAAATCAAATCCTATGAGGGACACCTACCGAAGCATAAACCACAGGAAATGATTACTCAGTATGTATGTAACAAACCTGCTTCATGACCTCTAAATATTCTTGGTTTTCACCCACGTGACCCACCGCTTGGCAACGGTTGCTATCCGCCATGTTGGTGTCCCTCAAGTGTAAACAAACCAAGATGGTTCTGTGCGTTGTCGTTGGATGTGGAAGGAAAAGTGGAAAGGGAAACACCCAAGGATTTTTTCGTATACCATCAGTTGTTAAACATCAAGGCGAAGAGTTCGAAGATCTCACCACTGAGAGGATAAATAGTTGGATTTCGGCGATAAGTCGAGACGATACTGATACGAAGAACGTCCTGGAAAACGAGCGAGTTTGTGAACGCCACTTTGTGTCAGGAAGGCCGTCACCGAACTGGGACAAATTTAACGTCGATTGGATACCGACCTTAAACTTAGGTAAACGAATACACAAACAGAAAGACGTCGAGGCTGCGACAAAAAGAGCCGAGAGAGCAAAGGCTCGAAGGAAAGAGTCATTGAACGACAAGAGAATGAAGCTGCAAGGAAAAGAAAGCTCTTGGACCAAAGAGGCGAACAGGTTGCTAACATGGACTTTAGGGAAGCGTCAACGAGTACTTCATCCGAAATAGTCGAAGACCATAGCGGTGAAATACAGCCTGAAGAGCCTGATACTCAACAGCCTGATATTTCTTCAGCCGCTTGTGCGAGCGATGAAGAAACAATGGCGGTTGTATTTCACGACGCTGAAACACAGACAGAAGAATCTGCCACATTTCCACCAGTCGACGCTGAAACTCAGACTGAAGAGTTTGAATATATATTCTCCAGGCTCAGCGGATATCAAGCACCCGACCAAGATTTCTTTCAATCTGACGACAAGGTCCGTTTTTATACGGGACTGCCATCATTTGAGATTCTAATGGTTGCTTTTGAACACGTGTCTCCACATGTCACTCGCAAAACTCACTCCCTCAGCAGATTTCAGGAATTTGTCATGGTCCTGATGAAACTGCGATTGAATGTACCCTTTCAAGATCTGGCTTACCGTTTCATGGTATCTGTGCCCACTGTGTCAAGGATTTTTTTCTCCTGGCTGGTTGTTATGGACACCAGGTTGTTTCCTCTTGTTTCCTGGCCAGATAGGGAGCAGTTATGGAAAACAATGCCAATGTGTTTTCAACATGCATTTGGAAGGAAAGTAACTGTAATCATTGACTGTTTTGAGGTGTTTATCGAAAGGCCGTCAAATCTGTTAGCCAGAGCACAAACATTTTCATCGTACAAACACCACAATACGATCAAGATTCTCATTGGTATTACACCCCAAGGAACTGTGTCTTTTGTTAGTGAAGCCTGGGAGGCCGCACCTCTGATAAGTATCTGACAGAGCATTCTGGATTTCTCGACCAATTGCTACCAGGAGACATGGTAATGGCTGATAGAGGGTTCACGATTGCAGAAAGTGTTGGCTTAAAGCAAGCCAAGCTGGTTATTCCAGCCTTCACAAAGGGGAAATCCCAGTTGGATCCAGTTGATGTGGAAAAACCAGAGGCATCGCAAGTGTTCGTATCCACGTGGAGAGGGTGATAGGGTTGTTGCGGCGCAAGTATACCATTTTGGAAAGCACACTTCCAACAGATTTCCTTGCTTGCAACCCAAATGGACCACCTGCATCACAGATTCCTATGATTGATCGTATTGTGAGGGTTTGCTCCGCACTTATTAACTTATGCCCACCTATAATACCATTTGACTAGTTTCAGTTGTACAGTTATCTTCTTTTAAATGGACACCCCGGTATACCAGACACTTCTGTGCAGCGGACAGCTTTCACTGGTCCTAACTCAGGCAAATTAGAGCTGTTCATCTGTAACTAAACTCTCTTTTAAAGAGAGTTTAGTTACAGTTAAATAAAAACAGACACCTAGAGCTGGTCTCAACGGTGTCCTGCTTACTAGAGAGTTCACTGTATTGCCAGTTTTAAGTTTAACATAATTATGTGCTTCTGTGAACAGTAACTTAATGTAGGTGAAGGTCAGTAAGAATGTGTCCTTAACAAATATCTAAAACATTTTAATTGATTCAAAATGACAATTTTTGAAGATGTAGACTCTCATGTCATCAATTTTCTTACTTCTTTTAATTACATAATTTGTTAATGTTTCAAACAACAAGAAAAGTTTTAAAAAATTGTCTTTTGAGATGACAGTGAAACAGGTATTTGAGCAAAAACACTCAAACCCGTAATTAATGCAGTAGTTTTCAGCAGGTTATTTTATTGTTCTTCTGTTTGGTCTAATACTACCATGAAGAATGTAGTTAAATTACAGTTAGTACAACATTTTGCAGCACGTATCGTTGCTAAAAAGCGTAAGTATGATCATGTAACACCTATCCTTAAATCATTAAATTGGTTACCCGTAAAAGACCAATATTATACTTTAGAGATGCTGTGTTAGCTTTTAAATGTATGTCGGGACTAGCCCCTGGGTACCTTAGCGATCAATTAATTCTACGCAGTACTGTAAGTAACCGGCAGACCCAGACTCACAGATGCTAAATATCCCTTTAGTTAGGTCTGCCACTGGGCAGAAAACATTCCACTACAAGTTCAGGAGTTGCCATAAAGGCATTATGGTGACAACCGGGAGGGCACATTGTTTACAATTGTATGTATGTATGTATGTATGTATGTTGTGAGCAATCACGAAACAGGCTTGTAGGGATAGAAATGTTATTTTTCCGCTAACAATATTTTTCACGCTCTACTTTATGTACTGAGCACTCTTCTACGGAGATATCGAGCCACAAACTTTATGTATGTATGTATCTACAGTGGAATCCTGACTTTTTTAACCCACAAGGGAAATAATAACTGGTTCAAGCAATCAGGATTTCCAGATATCAGGAGTAAAATTATGGGCTTAAGAAATCAAGGGACTGAGAAACCGGGATTCTAGTGACATGTTTTTCTCATGAGTACAATATTATGTACATTTATCAACAATGAGCAATTAGACGCTGATCTGATCACCATTAGTTCAAAAATGAAAACGCTGACCCATTTCTGAGCAGGCAAACATTTTTCAAGATGTTGGAATGCTATTTGCATTTTTAATTCCTCTTTCAGGTGAAATATCTTCGTTATAACAAACAGTCACTTAAATTAGTGGTAACTAATGTAGGCCATTCATTTAGAAAAAGGTCTATTTTACCCGGGAGTTCTCCTTTAAGACCAAACCCTTAGCATAATATTTTCTAAAAACATATTTCATCAAAGAATAGCTGTCCTTTCAATAACCTGCTGTGGAATGATGTACCCCCTTTTTTATTTTTCAAAATAATTTCCCTTGGTACACTGTAAAATCTGCCGCAAATAATAATTATTACCTATACCCCTTTGGAAGCACATAAACATTATTGCCCCAGCTATTTTTCAAGGAAATACAGTTTTATAATTATTGATTCTGAAACAGATCAACCTCCAGTCATAACTGTGTCCCATGTTGGGCACTTTGACAATTCTGGGTTGGTAGCCTGAATCTGTGTAAGATTTGCCAAAGCACTCTGTTTGTCAATTTCACCTGATCTCAACATCATCATCACTTCCACTAACAGAATCAGTTTGGATGTTGGATGTTGATGGTACAGACAATGGCACAGGTAATGATGAAACTGTTCCACTGAGTTGAAGAAGTACATGGTGGCACTGACCTGTTTGGCTGTTTACACACAGTACTGTCAGCTAGTCTTACAATTGTTTGGCATCCTTTTTTATAAGACAACTTAAATGAAAAAATTTACTATTCTTACAGTCTGTGCTGTGGCACTCTAGTAGTTTATCTGTTGAGGTTGCTTTGGACTTGCAGAGACAAATATTGTCGCAAAGCAAGGCATTTTGGTTAGTTACATTATCAGGTACACTTAATATTTCCTCTTACAGAGGTCACGAATCCCCAAACAATCTGGTTGAAGGCTTCCAAACTCTTGTAGGCCTTGAACTGCCGTTTCGTATACTAGCTAGTCTCTAAAACCAGATATCCTAGCAAATCAGTGGCTTCAATACGTGGCAAACATTCTGGGTCGAACTGCTCGGTTGGAATGCTGACCGGGTCAACTCCAAGTAGGAACATTTTCTGAATATATCGTGTCTTTACTTGGCTCTCGAGGCTTTTGGCGAACTCGGAAAGATCAAGGATACTCGCACTGGTCCTATCTGAGTCCTGATCGCTTTTTCCGTCCGATAATTCCATTTACGACCGCAAAATTTCGAAGAGAACGAAAGAGTTGCGAGATCCGACATACTATTATCACAAATTTCACGGTCGGAAGGGACACCAACATGGCCGACAACCAAATTTGGAAATGCCCGTGACGTCACGTGAAAACCAAGAATAAGATTTAGTGCGGCAAAAACAAGATTTACTCAGTCAAAGTTTAGAATGCTACACCTCTTGCACTCTGTAGTGCTAGTAACCTTTGCGCGAGAGAAAAAAGAAAGAGAACCTTTGTTCAAGCAGACTCTCAAGGTCACGTTTCATATTATCACGAGCTTATGAGTCGTGTTTGACCTGTCAACGCTTATTTCTTAATATGCTTTTCGGAAAATTCAGAGAAATACATTGAGGTAGATAGCATTATTTGTATCTTGACGACCTACAAACATAATCAAGATGTTTTGCAACTTAAGGAGGAAGAGCGGATCCTACTTCAGGATGAAATTCAACAGACAAGTGATGTCCTCACTCTTACAGAGCAGGGCCGTAGCCAGAAAAAAATAAGGACTGAGGCAATATCTACGGTTGAATTCCCCGCCTAGCTATTTAGGGTCTTTATGATGACTACGTTTAAACAAAACACTGGGATCAAACCTTAAATGACTGAGGCAAGTGCCTCAGTTTGCCTCATACTGGCTACGGCCCTGCAGAGGCGACAGAAATTTCTGTTGATGAACCAGAGGTGATGCGGCATTCATCAAGGAGACGAAAGAGGCGTTTTCCTGAGGATTATCTCTACTATGACTAACGAGGTAAAACTTACGAAAATACTGACCATCGAAAACTGAAATATGATTGAAATTCTGGGGAACATTAATTAATATTTCTGGGGATCAAGGGAACATGCAACAGAATTTCTGGGAACAGGGGAACTTGATGAAAGTGAATTTCAGGGAACATCTTAATTTATTTTTGGGGAACAAGGGAAAAACTCCAATTTTTTCTAGGGAACAAGGGAACATGTACCCCCCCCTGGGAGGCTCTCCGCTATGGCTGGGATGTTCCTTGAAGAAAATTAACAGTATGTACTACCAAACCGATTAATGGAGATGATTTTATGCGTCTTAGCGTTCGATTTACAAATATCAAGGTGATAATGATCGAGGAAGGTTTCTGTAAAAACGCCTGGAGTTTTGATATCAAGAGGCCCGAAGCAACTCGACGACACCGATCGAAAGGGAAGAGTAGGGAATTTGAATACTTGAAATACTGATACATTTTAAGTGGAAAGGTATAAAGAAGAAGTGTTTGGAGTACTTTTTGCGAGCACTGCTTCGGCCTAGAGTAGTATGCTTTATGCTTCTTCTGGAGCAATTGCAAGTTTTCAGTGTCACGCCATTCAAAATAGATCAAAATAAAAATCAAAACCATTCGACAGATAAAGCCCAGAATCTGGGAAGTGAAAGGAGGTAAATATACAAAGACCCTCGCCAAGATTTGGGTCGAAGGAATAATTCGTATACGAGATATCCGAGGAAATGTTTTACCCAAATTTATAGAGCTTTGTATGGAGACGCCATGCTGGATCTCATCCGGATGGGCTCCAACATGGCGGACGGAAACCAACAGAAACATCTGTTGCCGAGTTTTGCTACAAAAGCGTGAATTTACTCCTAGAGGAACTCATAAACATTAAAGTAATACTCTTTCTAATACTTGAACTGTTTAGATAGCAAAATTCCTCGAAAAAAGTTACTTTTTTAACCTAAATGACAGCTCTCTCGGCCGTAATGTAAATGCTGCGTCACGCAAAAGCTTAGAAATTCAAGCGTACTCTATTACAAAACCAAGAACCCTTTTGAAGCGAAAATTTGTTTGAAAATTAGTTTCCAGCTGCTCTAATACACCATGAAAGTAAAATCTCAGTAGGATCGATAGTTTTGTATTTTGAATTTTAGTGACGTCATGTGAAAACCAACAATACCATACGCGCTAACATCTAATTGCGATCGAAGGAGTGCTGGATATCAATTTTCAATATTTCAATCGTCAAACATCTTAGATTAATATGCGAGGGTAAAAAAAAATAAATAAAATTTCTGTAAATTGCACTCACGAAGGGTCGTAAACAGTCGTTAATCAATGTCTGTCTTTTCGAGGTGCAAAACCTCATTGCGGATGAAAATATTAAAATACCATTCACAGTTCAGAGGAGGACTTTATCGTGTTCTAATAGCATTAAAGTGGGGTGGTAGGCCTACACGAATTTTAACTCATGCCAAAATGCTGCTCGTTTCAATTAAGTTTTTTTCCTCTGCTGGGTAGATTATGATCTGGAAGATTCAGGGGAAGATTGTACATTTTCACTGAGATTTTAGCCGCTTGTTGCACACTGAGAGGTCATGGCACACACATCGATTTACTGTGGTTTTTGTATCTGGTCTGAAGGATTTTCCCTCTAATGCAAGAGCATTTTCTGTGATCTCAGTTTTTGAAGCGTAAAGCATTTTATTACGGCTGAATAAGGGTTTTAATTTTCTCCAAAGTGCCTTCTGGATCTGAATAACTGAGCGATTTTTGTTAGTCCGTGAATGTAATAAAAATGTTGTTGTCTTTTTTTTGCAGTGTTGTATCACGCTGGGCCCAGCTCATGAGTTTTCTTTGCAGGATGTTAAATTATCACGGATAGTGATTTACAGATACAAAATTATAAGAATTAAGCGCAGCTTCAACTGAAGCTGCATCAAATATGGAGAAATGCATTGTGACTCAGTAGACTCCAGCTTGGTGTTTTTCTATAAATGCGAGTCTTCTGACTGGAGCGCGTATTCCCTTCCTTGATAATAGCTTTTGAATAAGCTTAACAGTGTTTGAACTGTTTTGTTATTGCCACTTTGTGATCAGGCAAGACCATGGTTACGGTTCTCCACGAACAAACTGGCGGCATCTTTTTGCCACAAAAACAAGGTGCTTTTGCTTTTCCATCCGACTGCAAGATAAAAATAAACATTGCGATACAATGAAAAGCAGCGGCACGTGAACGGCGCAACTGACTGTTGCATCTTCCAAAGCACAACACTATTTGAATTCGCTATGCACTACACCAAAAAGACCACCACCAACAGGCAAATTTTATGTAGATTTCAAAAACTTTTTTTTTCAAGGATCAGAAAATTGAAACTCACCTTCTTTTTTAGATGTTTTGCGCCTTGTCCAGCATTTCTTTGAGCTGAAAAACTCTCGTGTTCGGTCGTTTTGCCTCCCAAGAACGCACAAACGTTAATCGGACGGCATTTTTTCTTCACACCCCTGATTTCTCGCTGCTAAAGTCACAGCTCTCAAAGTAGTATGGGGAAAAGACACTTATAGGTGCAGGGTTGAAAGAGCCTGGAAGTGACCTTCCCCTGTGTTTCTCGGCGAGGGCGCCATTTTGCAAATGTGGGTGACGTCATCATATATCCAGATCTGGTAGTGGCCCGGACTGTTAAAAGTCATAAATATCAAGTACCTAAGAACTGCCAGAAAAATACTTAATTCCATCAGAAAATAATTCGCTATTTTTCTTCCCCTGACATCTTTACTTTAGCTACGTTTTTTAGTTTCAGCTCACTTAATGCGTTCCACTTTAAAAGCCATTCTTAAAGCCAGGAACTCCCTAAATTAAGAGATTTCTAATATGCACGACCCATGCATTCTAAAAACGTAAATTTAACCCTTCATTCCTTCTCTTCAGAATTTACCACCATGTATCATCACAGTCTTCGTCAAGATGTTTTTATAAAGGACGAGTACCATTATTTAAACGTTCCTAAAGTTGGAACATTCACAGTGTATGACAGCCTTGACTGCACCTTTGAATGCCTCGGCAATCCTTCCTGTTTGTCCTTCAACCTGGCAGCTTACAAAGGAGCAGATGGAAAGTTGCGGTGTGAGTTGTTATCCTCAGAAAAGTACAGCAATCCTGAGGAATATAAAAGGAACGAGAGTTTTCATCACTTTTCCATCAAGGTGGGGTAAAATCTTTGCATAGAGTTTATTAAAGTAAGATATTTTTTGATATCACAGTCTATGCGACTTTTAATAACCTGTCACGAACACTAATCGACGTAAAAGTGACTACTGCACGATAACAAGTCGGGGGTATTCAGTCGAATGTCACTTTCCCTTTTTTTTTCTTACTTCTGCCATCAACACTTTTACGCAAAACGAAATTACCTTAATTATATTGCATTTGACATCAACCTTTTTTTAACTTATTTCAGACTCCATGTATGTCATCACCTTGTCAGAACGGAGGCACCTGTGTAGCGAACTATAAGTATCACTCGTTCGACTGCCGTTGCAAAGAAGGGTTCTATGGAGAATTTTGCGAAGAAGGTAATTGATATTCAGACCGGGGCCCCCGTTCAAGTTAGGACAACCAAACTTAGCGGCTTTACCTAAAATTTATCTTGGAAAATTTTAAAGACGTTGTGACGTGTACGTCAACATTGATGTTACCATGGCAACCGAGTTTTGACAGGCATGGTTTTCAGAATTTGCTTTTTCTCTAAACAAAATAGGTTTAAATTCATTTCTTTTTTAACTGATTGATTTATTACGTTATCTACTTTTTTTTTACAGTTGCCAATTCCTCATGCCAAGATGTTTATAATCAGCTCACAGAAAAGTGAGTAAACCTATGCATAGTAATTTAATTGATGAGGATAGATCACTTAAAGTCCGGGGGATCATTCGGAGTGCGTCAGTACTGTGTTTGTAAGCCAAAAATCAGCCGTCAGGCCTCAAAAACGGAATACAATTGTGTTGCAGGGAAAGTCGATATCATTTAATTAATTGTACATGTTAGAATTCGTATCGTGGCTGATGGATTCTATTTCAGCCTTTGTTCTCCACTCTGGAAACTTAGGGTTATTAGAGACCTAAACTTGTAAAAACTGTTGAATTTTTAAAACAAATGATTGGTACTGTTAAGATAATAAAAACCATAATCTGTGAACACCACCATCCTGCAATGAAGGCCCTCCAGCAAAAAACGTTGTTGATGACATGCGGTTGAACCCCGCCGTTTCGTTTAATACGAACACCCGTATAAAACGAATGGTTCGTTTGTACCGACAAAAGTTCAGATATTCCAGTGCTCATAAGTAAACCTGGTTAATATGGAAAACAAACACTTTTCTTGTGTCCCGAGTCCCAAACTGTCATATAATAATTATCGTAAACTCCCCCGGAAGGTCCTCAATTAAGTTTTATAGGGCAAGCTTAGCCCTGGGTCTAACTCCTTACGTTTTATGCCCATTATTTTTGCAGAAAAGGTACTCCTTTCGTATACCATTCCATTCGTCTCTAATGGTTAAAGGTTCGAGTGGCTTGTTGCAGGCACTTTATCCCCAGGGGGTACTCAACAAATTTTTACGGTGATAATCCCTGCCCCGAGGTCCACGTCCTTACCTTTTCACATACCTTTTGGCGGTTGAGGGGTGGATAATCCAGGCACTTTATCCCCAGGGGGTACTCAACAAATTTTTACGGTGATAATCCCTGCCCCGAGGTCCACGTCCTTACCTTTTCACATACCTTTTGGCGGTTGAGGGGTGGAGTGGCTTGTTACAAGCACTTTATCCCCAGGGGGTACTCAACAAATTTTTACGGTGATAATCCCTGCCCCATGGTCCACGTCCTTACCTTTTCACATACCTTTTGGCGGTTGAGGGGTGGAGTGGCTTGTTACAAGCACTTTATCCCCAGGGGGTACTCAACAAATTTTTACGGTGATAATCCCTGCCCCATGGTCCACGTCCTTACCTTTTCACATACCTTTTGGCGGTTGAGGGGTGGAGTGGCTTGTTACAAGCATTTTAAAATGAGCTCAGATCATACAAGGGCCAATATGAAGAAAGACTGCCTTATCAAAATCAAACTTACACACTATTTTAATTGCTGTTTCTTTTTTTTTAGTAACAAAATCGTATTAACCCACAGAAATCTGTAATTATTTGAAAAAGATTCATTGTATGCAATTAGTGCGTGGTTGTGACAAGGAAATAGACCGTGACAGCTATAGGTAGCCATTGGTCACCAGTGTCCATAAAGCGGGGTTGACGAGATAAGATTTTAAGACTTGGGAACACAGAAAAGTGTCCGTTCTCCGTCTTAACCGTTGTCCTTATTAAACGGGTTGGAGAAAGTACGTGAGCTTCAATAATTAAAACATGCAAAACTGACTACTGAGTATCTGTGTAACATGTTCTGAGTAGTTGTCAAGAAAAACCAATCCAAGTCTTACATGTAGCTCGCGGGTAAAACAGGGGTCCTTTGACGTCAGATGGGAAAAACATCATGCGCACCATTTTCGCGGTTTTTCGGTCGCCCCTTTCCCCTTCCTTCTGAACGTCTGTTACGCTGTTTAGCCATCTTCGATGTCCGAATTTAATTCCTACAGAACACTTTATTAAAATACACTTTATTAAAGTTAGTTGAAGAGCAGAACAACTTGGTATCATAAAGCAAAAATAAATATCAACCTGTGCTGGAGGTGAAATTATATCAGTCCAAAGTACATTAATCGTGTAGTAACTCCCAGTAACATGATGGGAACCTGAGAAATTTAGATTTAACTGAGACTGTACTGAATTCGATTGATTCATTTATTTTTGTAAAAAAAAGCGAACCTTTTTTTTCTCAACCAGTTAAGGTACATTCCATTTTTCTCTCTCCGACAGTTGGGAGCTGGAAAAATTAAAATGAGATTTCATTTTGTACAGGTTGAACGTGACTCAGTATTGGTCACTCTCATCCTTGACTCCAAACTAGTTTCAGTTCTCTGTCACTTTGGAAATTTTGGATGCGGAGATGGAGGATGGACACCGGTCATGAAGATGGACGGCAACAAGGTAAGACATTTGTGTACGTTTTCCCTTAGTTTGGCGACAGGAGTGGAAAAAAAAGTGTTATTAATAATTAAATACAGGTTTGCCTCTGTCAGGGGTAATTTTCAACTATCCTTAGGCTAGCCTGCGAATACAGCCGTTTCTCCTTGCTCCTCGTCGCTAGGGACGTTCCGCCAGGAGGAACGTCTGCACCTCAGCGACAGAAATTCCATACTAATGACGTGAAATTGCAAAATTTTCTGGGGGAGCATAACCCCAGCCTCCAAGATTAAGGCGCCTTCGGCGCTCTAACTTTTCTTCTCGTTGGTACATGCTAAGTCCCTGGATCTGAAAGATTTAAGTATTAAGAACATCTTTAAGCTGCTGGAATATCTCGGTCAGTAGCAGAGGTCACCTGCCCTTTCTGTTAGACGATGTGAAGCTTTTCATCAAAACACGGAAGCCTGGTCTCTGTACTTGCAGATACGCGAGAGTTAAAGATAATTATATTCAATACGGCATTTTTCAATCGCATCAATCACCAACTAATGATTACGGAGTATGTTTACTTTTTATTCTATCGGTGAAAATTAACGCCATTTCGCCTGCTGTGGCTAATTTCACTAGTTTTATAAAACTGGAGAAACAAGGACGTTGTAGATATTCTTTTCATTGTAATTGATCTTCCATTGCAATTTCTTCTCCGGGAAGGGTGTAGTCTTTAGAAGAAAAAAGAAACCGTTGAACTTTTCTTTTTAAAGGACGTTTTTTTCTATTTCTTCCTACTTTCTACCACAGCAAACTTTTCACTACAACTCCACTCTCTGGAGCAACAAAGAAACCTTCAACCTTGACGGAGGGAAGACTGGGTTTGACGCACAGGAGACCAAACTTCCCTCTTACTGGAACACATCCTTCTCCAAGATCTGCCTTGGTATGAAGATCGGCCAGCAGATCAAGTTTATTGTTATCAACAAGCAGGCGAACTCCTAGTACTCTCTGATCGCTGATGGAAAGTACCGCAACACCTCACTGGGTCTTGACACGTGGAAGTCACTGATTGGTTCTGAGGCCTCCTTGCAGCTCAACTGTAACAAGGAAGCATTTAATGCTGTTAGTAAACGATCTGGTTATTCCAAAGCCAGGATCGGTATCCTTGGTGACAACTACTTCGATTGCAGAAGCTGTGACTCTAGAATTGGGTTTGGTACTGGAGGATATCATGATAATAACAACACATGCGGAAACGAGGCTAGTGTGTTGGGGCCAGATAATGGCGAGAAGCATATCAAGGCAATGGGATATATTTTGGTACAGTAAAAAGAACCTGATCTTCGGAGCTAATTTTCTTTTGGCGCCAAACGAAAGTGCAGCTTGACGAAACTCTTCTTCTCTCTTCGTACGCCTAGATTGAATTAAAGTTAACCATTATACATAAGAAGTAAAAGACACACTGAGAAACTAAGATTAAAAGTTATTAGCCACTGCCAGTCTCGCTATTGCTCTACCCGCTAACAAAACTGTCTTGTTTTGAAATTGGAGGTGAGGTTTCAGTTTTTACTTGTTTTCTTTTTCATTATTGTTGTTTTACTTACATCAGCATTTAAGAGGACGAAGTTGGTGACGCGAGTATTAGCTTTCCTCCGTGGTCTGTTTGTCAAGCTCTTTTAAATGAGCGTCCTTGGAGAGCTTACAAAATCCAAAGTAATAATTATAATAAAAAAATAAAATAAAGAACGTCCTGTACTGGTATTTAGAAACGCGGGTCAGTGTTAACGTGTAAATATCAGGTCGAGCCTATCACAGGCGTCTGTAGAAATATAATTGCAGGGGACTGAAATGGACGCATTGGCATAAATTAGTCTCTAACTGGGTTGGAAAAGTTTTTAGACGGGGATTATCTTTCTTAAATTGTGATCCAGAGGGGATGCCGGGTGAGGCAAAAATTGGCCGGGACTCTTTGCGGTTGCAAACGGTTGCTGCCCGCAGACAATCTTTGAAGACCGATGTTTGATGTGTAAAGGCCGATACACACGAGGGATTTTGCTCCCGGAGCATGCTCCAGGGGAGCCGAATTGCTGGGGAGGGGCAATTGCTGTTTTTGGTAAATTCTGAAGATGACTCTGAAGATGACTTCCACACAAGTTGTCGAAACGTCAGTCATTGTCAACAACGGGACTACGATCACCCGGCGGACAATCATGCTCAAATGACTCTTGGGTTCAAACTGAGGCTTGATTGTCAGTCGCTGTTCGGGAAACGAGCCCGAGGTCCTCCACTGGAGGCATAATTAAAACTGTAGCTTTATTTGGTCTTCATTATTTTCCGGGATTCTCCTTTTTAATGTTTTCCTGTCAGTAATAATGTCTCAAAAAATATAAATATAATGGTTAAGTTAAAGCATTATGTCTCAAAAAGCCGCTCTTATCAGTTCAGTATTACAGTAAAAACCCGCATATAAGAACCTGTTGATTTAAGAACCTAAAGGCGGAAATTTGGCATTCAAATAGTCAAAAATACAAGACCCTGTCCAGCCTGGCAATTAAAGAAACTGTTGGTTCTTATACAAAAAATCACTGGGGCTCCAATTTTGATGGTCAAAGAATTCTGGATTTTAATAGTGGGAAACTTCTGACAAACAGTTATTGTGTACAATTATGTTTTCCTTGACTATGTAAATTTATTTAGATTTTCACGAGAAAGACGTTTTCCGTAAAGCTACGGTGCAATATAGACTATTTAAAATCTAAAATATCTATACATTTCTGCCAATGGTTAAACTACGACAACCTCTGCAAAATAAAAATATCTATTAAAAGCCTTATCACCTGAATTGTGAAAAACTACCCAAAAATATAAGAACCTGTTCAGCCTGGCCTCGAAAATTCTAAGTTCTTATATGCGGGTTTTCACTGTATTCTCTTATATATCATTACCTTACTTATGCTTGTACACTATGGGGAAGTAATTATTAATGCTCCACTGTCTCAAATCGTAAAATTACAAAACGAAACTAAATTACGAAATTACAAAACGGTATCCCTAAGCCTTTTGAAATTTCTTGATATTGTAAAGCTGAAGACATTGTATGCTTTTTTATAATTATTTCCACCATGAAAAGTTTCCTAATATACCTGTTTCACTAGTATCTGAGCTACATAATTACAATACCTGAAGTACATCACCTAATCAAATAGTCATACCCCCATTTCGAACTAATCTCAGGAGATTCTGCCCCAGCGTTATTGGAAGATTCTTTTGAAATAGCATTCCGCAATTAATCAGAGACAAACCATCTAAAAAGGTTTTTAGAAAAGCAGTTTTAGCTGTTACCTTGCTCAATATTAATGAAACATCATATCTTTAACAATTTACTGAGCTATTTTATAATTTTTCCTTTACTTTGTTATTAAAAACTACAAGGTTTTTGTTGTACGTAACTTTAAGAGGCGAAATATAAGTTCCTCTGGACGTGCCCCTCTCCTCTAATTCCTATCTGCAATGTGATTTAATTTAAGTGCTGTAATTTTGTATTGTGCGCTTTCTTTGTTTGTAAATTTTATTTGTTACTTACTTTTTCACCTTACATGTATATCTAATTCTGTATTATCATTTGCTAAGGTTTGCAGAAACAAATAAAATGAAATGAAAAAATGAAATATAATGACAGAGTAACTGAGGAAGCTTTTACACCTGGTTAATTTTGTCTAATTATCTTCCCCCGCTACTCAGTAAAAGTGTCTCCCTTATTCAACCATGCATTTTTATCCTTGGCACAGCAACCTTGTGACACAGCAAGCGGAATTTCTCACTGCCTTGTATTCTGTGTACTATGTAGTACTGCAAACAAACCTTAAGGCAAGCAGGTGGATGATTCCAAAAGGGCGCTAACGTCTGGGTGAACAAAACTTAACATTTTAAGACTGAGAAAAGCATTTCCCAAATTTGATTCACAAAATATCTTCTTTGGTGATAAATTTCTGGAGCGATTACTTGGGAAGGAGGCGGTTGTGATTCAGGTTTCCATCCTCCTATTTCTCCGCCACCTAGAATGGATGAATGGTCTTTTTTTTTTTTTTTTTAATTCTTCTGTTGCACTATTTTTTCATTCAAGTTCGCTAAATCTAAGATGTTTTCACGCACGAAGATTATCATTATCTACATTAGGGTGGATTCATTTGCAACATACGCGTATAGCTGTCGCATTTGTCCACTGGGGTTTTTCCAGACGATACCATTCAATCAAAATCAAAAATCAATAACATCAATAATAGTCAATAAAAATCAATTGCAATCAATTGATTGATATTGAAAATCAATAAAAATCAAAGCCGCAGTCTTCAGTGATTTTCGATTTTCATTGATTTTCATTGAAAACTAAAATGTGCTTTCTTCTTGTTTTAAACACATCACATGGCTTAGAAAATAAACCCAATTAAGGTTTAATCACTCATGTCTGATCTACGATAAATTAAGAAATTAAAAAAGTACAACAGAAACAACAGTTCAAACAACAATTTATTACCTTCCTGTATTGATAACAGGCCGAAATGAAATGTACTTTAAATAGATGCATGTGTTGCGCTCCTTAATGTATAACTGAGCATGATGTTATTCAATGGTCTTCGAGTCTGCCTTTAATTTTGTCGAAATTTTCTTAGCTGAATATATCAGAAAAATCTTTTAAAAAGTCACCCTAAAGTGGGCTGACAAGCTCCGCTTGGAGATGGCCAAGCTGGCCTTTTTCACTAAAAACTTTGACTGCGTTACCGTGTTCTCAACTCTTCTTGGAAACGGAAAACATTTCCCCTTCCTTTGCTTTGAAAGGACAGTGGTGATACCCCTTGAAAGACACAGCAGCATTGTTGTGTTTGCGACCACGTTTAAGCAAATGCCTAACCGGGTCTTTACTGTTGCACAGCAAATATTGATTATCAATAGCAATCAATGAAAATCAATAACTATATAGACACATCGGTGAGTGATTATAGATCTTTCTTGATTGGCTAATCCAATCAATATTAATCAAAGATTTTACAGACTTTTATCGATAATATTGATTGAAATCAATGATTGATTTTCATTGATTGTTATCGCCTGGGGTTTTAGGTTGAAAAACAATTAAAAACTCCAGTGGGCAAATGCGACAGCTATACGCGTATGTTGCAAATGAATCCACGCTAAATGTTTCTAAACTTGAAACATTCAATGTCTACCACAACCTTACCTGCAATCTTAAATGCTTGAGAAATCCTTTACGCTTGCTTATTAATCTGCTAGGTGCAGGATAGGTGGCTGTATTTGCAGGTGACATCAACAACAATCATTACTAGTTCATCCTGAGTCATTTGAACTCATATTGTGCACGTAGCCGTCAGTAGTAATAAACCATCTGAGGTCTAAACAGTTACGATAAACCTTTTCCTCTAGCTTTGTTGAAGGCACAAATATAATAACAATTGACCAAATGTAATAATGCACTCAAATGTAATACAAATGGACCACAAATGTACTAAAACCGGCCAATGCTATCCAAACCGTATATACTCGAGAGAACGCCGCCCTCAATATAAGCCAGCGCCATCCGAGGTCCAAACAGTTGCGACAAACGTTTTCCTGTAGGTTTCCCTTCCCGATAACTTTACGGGCCCGAGATCAAATATTCAGCTCAAAATCTAATGAACAAAAGCGCGGTTCGCAGCTAAGAAAGCAATACGTTTTGTTTTGTTTACTGATAGTTTTATCATATTATCTGCAAAACTATTGAAACCTCGATCTTCAATATAAGACACTTAGGCAAAGACGTTTTTGAGCGACGCACGTCAACCGGAAGTAAGGCCTTTTCCCTTTCGATATGCCTTGACGCTAACAAATTTATATTGCTAAGTTCCTTTTTAGTCTTATAACGACGATTTTCTCAAGAATGTGGGAAAAGCCACTGCCAAAGAATGCAAAAGTAGCCTTCCGGTTGACTAGCGTCGCTCAAAAACGTCTTTGCTTAAGGTGACTCGACCCAGTTTTTTTGGGGGGGTACCATCCTACTTTGAAGCTCTCTGGTATCCCCACCTTTAGAGATACTCCCGTCACGAGTTGGTTTAATTATTGGCTTGCATTAAACCTATGAAAAAATGATATTTTTTTAATAGTAAGTAGATTTAATGTGTAGCACTTCTTGATTTTTTTGCAAAGGCACAAGAAGCACGACAATTGATTAAAAATTGTGAGTTAAACCTCTATGTATCACGCGATGGCCTGTCTCACTGTACCAAAATTATTATATCTCGGTGAGCATTCGGAAGTCAGCCAAGCGTGGTCATTGCACGCGTGCTGAACAAGAATGCTGTATAATGACAGACTAGAAACAATAGACAACTCCCACAGCACAAACTCAGCCAGAACGCTAAAAATCTTCAGTGTTTACTCAAGTTTGGGCTTATAGAAGATAATGTCACAGTTTTTTAATGACCATGAAATTCAGAGTCCGGGTAGTTAGTTAATCAATTGTGGCCCTGAAAAAATTTGAAGGAAAAAAAACTACGAATTTTTAAGAAAATGCTTTTTTCGTGAGAAGGACTCTTAAACGCTGACAAACGTCAACAAATAGCGCAAACTATAATTTCTATATGTTTGCTTTGCTCGAAATCGCGCGCATTTACAAGGCCCTAAAGCGTTTTGATGACTTGCAAGGACCCATCTGTTATAAGGATGCCCAAAATAAAGAGGTGAGTCTCATAGTTTATAAGATATAATCCGTGTAAAGTTTGCTTACCATTTTCGCATAAATTATGACCTAAATTTGGAAACCGCTGAATTTCTCGAATTGGGTCTTTGCGATTTTGGTGAAACTCTGTTCAGCGCAAGGCACTAATGCGCACTATGTGTAGCAGAGAGATTTTCACGAAAAAATGCCGGTAACAGCAGATTTTCGACTCAGACCTCAAAGGGGCGTGGCATTATAACCACGTGACATTTACTCCGATCGCCAAAAATTTTATGTTATATTGTAGATTGATCTATATGTTATCCATTCTATGTGTTAGACTTACGATACAAGTAAAGGTGGGGACACCAGAGAGCTTCAAAGTAGGATGGTACCCCCCCAAAAAAACTGGGTCGAGTCACCTTAAGCTCCTGAACAACAACAAAAGCCTGGCCCCATGGATAACGTCTAACCCCATGGGGGTGGGGGTGCTCAACAAAATTTTACCTGACGGGGAGGCTTTGCCTTAAGGTCCAACCCCTTACTTTATTAAATACCGTGATGTCACGGCGTAACTGACAGATGACCAATAACATCGCGACATAATTGACCAATCAGATCAATAACCAGAGCATAATACCATCAACCGACGTGCTACTACTCACTTTGACTCTGAAGATGACTACCGCACAGGTTGTCGAAACGTCAGTCACTGTCAACAACAACTGTCCTATTCAGGACTACGTTCACCCGGACGATCAAACTCAACCTTTTGAAATTAACAGTTATATTTACGTGTCATAATTCCGAGGTATTTGTATGTAATTATTTGTAAGGTTTCATATACTTACACCGTTTTACAGGTAGCCATAATGAGACTACACCTGAAGGCGGATCATGAGATTATCTCTAAGTTTAAAAAGATCTCTCTTTATAGATAATCCACCCAGCACAGCAAAGGTTGGCCACACCACCGGGGTATAATTTCCCTACTCTTTTGGAAGAGCGGTGTGGGTTCTTTTGCGTCCCACAAGAACCAGATAAGTGAAGGTGCTGTGAGACGGGAACTACGGTTTTTCGTCCTTATCCGATCCGTGAAGACTAGAACGTCTAACTGTTTGGAAGATGTCACAGCAATTTCTTTTCAGTTACTTTAAATACCCTGAGTGTTGTCCTCCCGCTCAGCAGGCCGGCGCTCTTAACTGAGCTAACCAGGCGGCTGTAATAGTTAACCAAAAAGTGTCTTGTTCGTCTAACAAAACTCGGATGATTACAGTTATCTTTGACTCAAAGCCAACATCCGTTCTCTTTCACATGGGAGATTTCGGATGTGCAGATGGAGGATGGACACCGGTCATAAAGATGGACGGCAACAAGGTACGGAGTAGCCTGTGTCAGGCTCTTAGATAGTAGGGACATTAGAGCCTCTGTATGGGTGTTTCCCACGAAATATACGCGAAGATCACCATTGACATTTCAATCAAGTTTTACGTTTGTCATGCAATGATGGCAAATAATCTTGCCATCATTGCGTTCAGAGTGTTTGTTTTTTACGTATTTTCTCATTTCTGTCGTTGCTGTACTGTTGGGCTGAGCTTGCTAGTAGTGCTACCACGCAAAAAAATGTTCAGTATGCGACAATTTTGTGTTCGCCTCAAAAAACGACGATTTGATGAAAAACGTGCGACAAAATCGAGGTCCGCAGGTACCCATGCAGTGGCTCAAACCACAAAATAAAACAGGCCAAGCGTTGTCATTCTGCGCTGTACACATTAGTAATTTATCGTTTAATTAATTTGACGGCCAAGTACTTGTTTCTCTCGCAGCAAACGTTTAACTACAGTTCCACTCTATGGAGCAACAAAGAAACCTTTAACCTTAACGGAGGGAAAACTGAGTTTGACTCACAGGAGACAAAACTTCCCTCCTACTAGACAACATACTTCTCCAAGATCTGCCTCGGTATGAAGATCGGTCAGCAGCGGGTCAAGTTTATTGTCATCAACAAGCAGACGAACTCCTTGTACTCTCTGATCGCTGATGGGCAATACCGCAACACCTCGCTGGGTCGTGACACGTGGAAGTCACTGATTGGTTCTAATGCCTCCTTGCAGTACAACTGTAGCAACGAAGGGTTCAATGCTGTTGGTGGTAATTCTCGCGATTATTCTAAAGCGAGAATCGGTATCATTGGTAATAATGAAAAAGATTGCAATTCCTGTAACTCTAGAATTGGGTTTGGTACTGGAGGATGGCCTGATAAAACCAACTCATGTGGAAACGAGGCTACGTGGTCTCCAGATAATGGCGATAAGCATATTAAGGCAATGGGATATATTTTGGTGCAGTAAAAAGAAACTGATATGGGTTCATTTACTTTTGACGCCAAACGAAAGCTACTTAATCTAAACTCTACATCATGTTCGTTTTTGTGGATAAACAATAGACTATTTCTAGATTCAATTAAAGTTAACCATTTACATTAGAAATTACATACTCGGCTTCGCCTCCAATTTTTGAAACCTTATAATACACTCCAGCTCGTTTTTTTAATCAATACGTAAAACCGTCAAGTTAACCGAAACGATTCACTTCAACATATCAGTCATTGTACATTTTTAATATACATTTAAAAACTAGCAACAGAAGTCGATAAATAATTTTTCAATATAAATTATCTAGCGCTATCAGGCGTCTTAGCTAACTTTGATAACAGAGAGTTTTAAGGTGATGTTACACGAGACGATTCGCAACGACGACTTTTAGCGCAACACATCGTTGCAATGTTGGAACAATGCTGTAACTATTCGAAACAATTTACGGGTGCGTTATTTTGGGAGAATCCAAAAATGGATTTGTGATCTCAGATCATATGGATTCTTCACTACCAAAAAAAAACGGAAAATCCAAAAAAAGGATCATTTATCATGACAACGGCATGTCTGCTTGCTCCTCGTGGGAAGAAAACAACACACTGATCTTTTCGGCGAAGACAAGAAGAAAAATAAAAGCAACATAAGCTACGTATGAATATACGAAATGTATATACAGCGGATTCAGGTTGAGCGTTTAATGACGTCAAATATCGCGTTCGTTATCACGGTTGATTGGTTGCGTTGCGAGGCAAATTGTCAGACGTTGCTAGGCGGGGATGATATCGTTCTGTCTGAGAAAAGGCATCGATCTGTGTGTCATGGCGATTGAAATCAAGATAGAATATTCCTACTATTCTACAAAAGAATAACTCCAGTATATATTGTCGAAGAAGAGCTTATAACCCTGGAATACAGCAAGTTCGTAGAACGCATTGTGAACGAGGTGCCCCATCTCCGACGTGGTAAATTTTCGAAACTGTCGCTAATGAAACGTTCAGCTCATTTGCAATACCCACAAATCGACCTGGAAATATCATTGTTAGTGGATCACCTCTTCCTTCAATGATTTTATCGATGATGATATGTCTTAGGTCACAGGATAAAAGGTTTTCCTAGGATATAAGAGCGACCGTCTTGCTTACGGTCAGCATGTTTAATTTACATTCTGTATAGCGCCTTTTCTTCGACAAAACGCTATCATCCCCCGCCTAGCAACGTCTGATAATTTGCCTCACAACGCAACCAATCAACCACCATAACGAACCTGATAACTGACGTCATTAAACGCTCAACATGAATCCGCTCTATTTCGGTTTGAAACACAAACGTTTCTCGAATAGAATACACTCCTAAGGATAGTAAAAATATAAGAATTTAAAACTGAAGCCGATGAACTGTTTTTTTCGTTTTCATTTGGAAAATAAACCGGCGTAAGCTAGCGTTTCAGTGCGGTTTAGGAGCAAAGAAGAAGGGACGAGGAACCCCGCGAAAAATGACCTTCTGTCATTTTTTCGCTGTAATGTCATTTCTCACGCGGCTGTTCCTCGGTCTTTCTTTTCTCCGAAACCAAAACGCTTGCAATGCAGGCTAGCGTAAGCAGACACTACATAGGTGCAAAAATAACATGACAAGTAAGGATTTCAAAACAGTCTACCAATGTAAATAGATAACAAACATGGAATGATATGTAACTGAAATGGCTCATAGCCTGCAGTGCAGGCGTATTTTGGGTGGGCGAAACCTTGTTCGTGTTCGTAACGTTGTTGTAGCCGCCATCTTTGATTTTATGACAGTGGAAGATTGGGGAGAGTAGAAATAGTAACCCTTACGGTAGGGAAGTTTCAACATGGTGCTTTCGCGAGCAAATTGCGCGCTCAAAGAAAACGCCTGCACTGCAGGCTAATGGCCAGCAATATAGGTTCGGTTAGAATGTCATACATGTACGGTACCTGTTGTGTACCATTTTTGTTCAGAAAACCGCTTGTCAAAAATACTTTTTTCAAATCCTTTCCCCAAGAAACGTTCAGATTGTGAATTTCAAAAATCCGGATTTGAATTTGATCCGAAGAATCCACCCGGAGTGTTGATTTTATGGATTCATGATCCGTTTTTGGATTTGTCCAAAAAAACGCAAAATCCGTTTTTGGATTCAGAAACTGACGGATTTGGATTTTTCCCAAAAAACGCACCCAATGTCGCAACAATGTTGCAACGGAGTGATGCGCTAAAAATCGTTGTTGCGAATTGTCTCTTGTAACATCGCCTTTAGCAACGACGACGCGACGGCAACGAGAACGTAAAAACAACAATAGGGTTTATTGAACAAAACAACAAGTTTGCACGTACATCACGCTTTTGTGCACATTTGTTACTGCACGACAAGGACGTGAAAATGCCTGATTTTACGTTTTATGGAGGACGTAAAGGTGATGTTACACGGGACGATTTGCAACGACGATTTTTAGCGCAACACGGCGTTTCAATGTTGGAACAGTGTTGTCACTATTCGAAACGATGTCGCAACAATGTTGCAACGCTGTGTTGCGCTAAAAATCGTCGTTGCGAATCCTTTCGTGTAACATCACCTTAAACCAGCGGCGACGAAATTTTCTTTCTCTTTATAAACTTGACTGCGGTCCCCAAGAAATCAACTCCAGGAAAATTTGCGGCCTACATTAGACATTTTCAGTGAATTGGAATAAAGAGGGGGACATTGGGGGGTACCCAATACCGCAATACCGTACGAAAAAATGGCAAATACCGAAATACCGCGTCGCAAATCGACTAAATACCGATACCGCATATTTTAATTACATTTACAATCGGTTCCGCATACTTATGGTTGCTTCCATCTATCGCGTTTAATTATCTCAGGCATTTATGCACAAAGATGTCCATGTTTTTTTTTAATATTTTGGTAGTTCGCAAATTTTTCGCAAATCTTCACTGAAAAGTAAACTTCATTCGTTCAACCTTTTGGTAGGAGTATACAAAACGAAAAGCATACAGTGAGGCGTGATCTCTAATACAGTCCTAATAGTGAATAACAATTCTCTTACCTTAAAACGGTTTTCTAAAGGGCATTTGCATGATGGCGTCATTATTACTACAACCGGTTTAGACTGTTCACAGTTCCCTATTTTTCCGTGAGAAAATGGACTAAACTAAACGACTAAACTTCAAATGGACTAAACGGCTTCCTGACCTTCCTGGCAAACTGCGAGTACCTAGCTCACAGACAATTCTGGTTATAGGGTCTTATAGGTCGACCCAACAGCTAATTAACTCGTATGGAAATAACTCTTGAAAGCTTGAAAACAAAAACAAAAAACAAACCAACCAAAACCCTTTCCACGCACGTCTAGAGCGAGTTTTGAGTCACCTATCTCGACTATCTGACCTATTTCACACGCCGCACCTGTAAGAACTAAAGAAGCAAACTTACCAAATCCTCTCCTTTAACTTTACAAGCCGTTTTTCTGTACTTGAAACCCGGCATCGAAATTTATTTTTCTTGCGATAATTTTCCCCTCCTTTGCCTTCTTCGTAAAAAATTGCAACGCAGTCAATGATGAGTTCGCCGTCTTGACCGTCTTGAACCAAAGCGACCTCAGCCATCGTGAGAAAACGTGTAAGACCTCGAATTACCGGCACACGTGCCTGGTAAGGTAACTTGAGACAACTCATTGTCATTGGATGCAACAACAATCTCATTGTATCTTGACCTATTATTATCGACCATTAACTGTCACAAAATGACCCACAAATGGTGTAATCATTTACCATTATGTCTAAAGACTTCTAAATATTAACTTTTCTTGACCTTTATGTCTTACTGTGTTTTGTTTTGCGTATTGTATCGAAAGGAAAGCGCAAACAACCGTACCGCAATACCGTAAACAATCATATTTCACCGAATACCGTGAGCCAAAATGATGAAATACCGCATACCGCAAGGCTAGACGATACCGCAATACCGCACGTTAAAATTAAAATTACCGAAATACCGCATGAAAAAAAGCCCAATACCGCAATACCGTAAACCCCCATGTCCCCCTCAATAAACGCGACAAAGTTTGAAAAAAACGCCAATTCATTTTAAACTGTGACGTTTTCGCTGCCGTCGCCGTCGTCGGTGCTAACTTATGACTCCCTACAAGAGAGAATGATCATTCTCTCTTGGTCCCTAATAATGACAGTAAACGACAATATAATATTAAGTTTTTCCTCTTTGATTTCACTAGTTAAAGTGTATATACCTGGATTTGTGATAACCGCCGGGTCAGCAAAAAATTTTATAATTTCTTTCGATTATATATTATAATTTTTATGCTAATCCACAGGTAATACATTGGAATTTGTTGTTTAAACGGTCCATCATTGTTCCTTGATCAATTTTTCAACTTAATGAACAGTGAATAAATTTAAACAATGTTTTTTCGGCTGAAATTCTCCAGGGTTTGAATTATCCAGAAACCGTATTTATTGAGTATTTGATCAATTTTAGTTACTGAAAAACTCTAAACATTCTGATCTGACTACTATTTCATAAATTATATTATTTCATATTTTGCAAGAGCGGCGCGAATATCTGTCTTTAGAAAGGGTTAAACCGGTTTTAGCTATGTCCATAAAATTGCATTAAGCGCTCTTTCCTTTTAACCTGTCTGAAGTCTTTTCGTCACAAAAGTAAATTTTTTAAAATGCTGCACTTCAGCCACGATTTCTTTGGTAAAGCTATTCTGTTTCTCAAGGATTTTAAGAGACTCATTTTCTAACCAAGAAGCCGGCAAGAAAACGGGATATATAGTTAACCAAAGTATAATTCTTTGGTGTTAGAGAGTATTAGTACGAAGACGAGAGTGAAAAAAAAAGCAAAATATTGATTATGTTTATTTTTGTCACGCATTACTGTTTCATTGTATTTTTTGCCTGCGAATACAGCCTTCTCTCTTCGTTCCTCACCATTTGTAGGCAAATTGTATCTCAGCAACTAGTGTGAATAAAACCGTTGAATTAAAAATGAGCATTGCTTATTGTCAATAATTCTTTTGTTGACACAAGAACTAAAAGGGAGTTTCCCTGATTCACATAAACAACTAACCACCCCACCCCTCCCTTATTAGGCAAGCTCGTTACGCCAGCTGGTACAGTGGAGTACCTAAAAAAAAAAGAAAAAACTCACCCAGCAGATGGCTTAAACCATGATGGGTAGGACTGATATTGCAAAAAAGGACATTTCTGAATCCAACCTACTTGAAAGAAAGTCCTCATAACCTAAAAAAGGAATTTTTTTCAACTGAGACTACTGATACATTGTAAAACTACGAGAATCTCTGTGGAAATCCCCAGAGCAAATAATCGCCTACCTGATGTGAGGCAAAGGTGCAGTTTTTTTTAACTATTGCTATGGTTGATGAACACTGTGTGGTCATCAGTGAAGTGCTTACTCAATTTCTGTCACGCATTACTGTTTCTTTGTAATTTTGCCCGCGAATACAGCATTCTCTCTTCCCTCCTCACCGCATTCGCAGGCAAATTGTACCTCAGCAACTGTGAATAAAACCGTTGAATTAAGAGCATTGTTCATTGTCAATGATTCCTTTTCTTGACGCAGGAACAAAAAGGGAGTTTCTCGGATTCACCTACACAAGTAACCACCCCACCACTCCCTTACTAGGCAAGCTTTTGTTACGCCAGCTGGTACCTAAAAAAACAAACAACTCGCCGGCAGATGACTTAAACCATGATGGGTAGAACTGATATTGCAAAAAAGGACATTTCCTGATTCAAACTACTTGAAAGAAAGTGCTCATAACCTAAAAAAAGAATTTTTTTAAACTGAAACTACATATAACTAGGAGAATCTTTGGAAAAAAAATCGATTTGAACACTGCGCTATTTTCAGGTCTCAAAAAAACTCACCATAATTTTTCTTTGTATCGTTTTTAGAACGTTTACTAACAAACTTAAGTTTGAAATTTGAACTAACCCGAACCACCCATCCCATTGTTTTAGGTGGTGAAGCAATTAACGTTGGGTTCTTGCCACGGACCCCCAGATTCCACAGCAGGTGATTCCTTTTACTAATGGCTAATACTGAGTTTGCTAACAGTCAGATGGACATAACTACATTGTACACAATAACCACGTATAAGCAAATCCCGATAATTCTGAAGGGTTTCAATCGCATCGCTAATGCTTGGCATAAGCGATGCGCATAAGCTAATGATCGAAAGAACCCACGTAGTCTCTAAAACCTTATTGACCAGTATATTCTTCTTATTTGGCAAGTCGTCAAAAAGCTACTGTTTTTAAAGACTAATAATTAAAGCAAAATTTAAATTTTAACTGTATTGGTGGAAAAACCCATTAAGCACTCCCGAGCATTGAAATAACATTTTCAAGAACTTTTAAGTAAAGCTAATGGGAACCTATTATTTTTTCGCTTTTCAAAAGGAATATACTAGACGATTCGATGAAAATTCTTTTTGGAAAGATAAGCAATGGTTGTAATTATATTTTTGGACGCACAGAAAACGATTTTGTGATGGCTGCTGTTGGCGCTTTTATTAAGACCGGAGAATATGGTATTTATGGTTGAATAAACATAGAGTCTTTTCTGAAAAAATAACCTTCCCTCTACGCCAAATCAACCTAAAAATTTTGTTAAGTTCTTATTAGTTTCATTCTTTTTATGTTGTATGTTCACAGATAACTAAAGAAAAATAGACCTGTAAGTTGACCCTCGAGACAATTTAATTAATATTCCCTTATTACGGAAGAAGTATAGTCTGATATACAGCCTTGTAAAATTGCAGTTCAGAAAACTGTAAAGATATTTTCTAACGCCAAAGAGTCTTGGAGCTAAAGAAAAGATTATCTATTTTGGTAAAGTCTCCTGTAAGGGGGCAATACCCAGGCGACGATTTTTTGTCTTGTTTTTATAAGAATGTGTTGTTTTTTCCAGAGCCTTAATCCTAGCAACCAATACGTTGGCGTTTGAAGTGCATTGGTTGAGGTTTCAAGACCTGTCATTAATTGGCCCTGCCACATTGAAGCGACGTATTAGACAAAGAAAGTCATCAATAACAAACATTTAATATTGCATAAAAAACTGATGGTTTCTAGAACGGCTATCACTTTGCAAAACGCTGTTTTGGCAGTGTTTGTCAAGTTCATCCACTGATTTTACGAAGTTTGCCAACCGTGAACAGTTTCACCAATCTGAGATGTTCTCTTTATCCTTCTTCCAGCTCCTTCCGTTGTTTTCTGCGATACCCAGTGCAGTCTTTGCTCAACTGGAAGGTTGGTTTTTCTTCGCTTTATTGATAGTCGAGTGAAATTTCATGGAAATAACCTTTTTACTTTGTATAAGTTAGAGGGAAATCTCTGAAGAGGACAGTTCAGGGAAGATGGAGGCAAACAAGCTTTCCTCGTTATAACGATATGCATGTAAAACAACGCCCGCGGATAGTATTTTGTCACTAACTAACATGGCTCTTTTTCTGTTTCGCTTGGTTAATTACTTTAAAAATCGCTGAAAATTGCTGCCGGCATGTTAGAGAAATGTATGACAGTTCCTAAAATTTTGCTGGGAAGGGAGCTTAAACAACTAGGACAAAAACGAATACTAGTTTTGCGTTGTTTTAAATTCTATCGCGTTTATAAAGTTGAGTTTTTATCGCGATACTTTATTTTGTTTCGGTCAATTTGTTTAACGCTGATGTACCCTGTAAATTTTCCTTGAGTTTAATTCTTAAGGAGCAAGAGCCATAATGGTCCCAGTTATGGCACGACATTAACAGTCAAATAAATAACAGTAGTGGACTGCCAGAAAATCTCTAATTAATTTCATGAAGATGATAATTCCCATTTTTCTTCTCCTGACCTCTTAGTAGGCTTTACTCTCAGCTAAGGTGTTTGAATTCCACTTCACATAACGCGTTCAATTTTAAAAGTCATTCTTAAAGTCAGGAACTCCCTAAATTAAGAGATATCTTAGTGCACGACCCATGCATTCTAAAAAGGTAAATTTCAAAACCATTCTTTCTTATTAATGATTCTTCAGAATTCACCACCATGTATCATCACAGCCTTCGTCAAGATGTCTTTATAAAGGAAGAGTACCATTATTTAAACGTTCCTAAAGTTGGAACATTCACAGTGTATGACAGCCTTGACTGCACCTTTGAATGCCTCGGCAATCCTTCCTGTTTGTCCTTCAACCTGGCAGCTTATAAAGGAGCAGATGGAAAGTTGCGGTGTGAGTTGTTATCCTCAGAAAAGTACACCAGTCCTGAGGAATATAAAAGGAACGAGAGTTTTCATCACTTTTCCATCAAGGTGGGGTAAAATCTTTGCATAGAGTTGATTAAAGTAAGATATTTTTTGATATCCCAGTCTATGCGATTTTTGATAACGTGTCACGAACACTAATCGATGTAAAAGTGACTACTGCACGATAACAAGTCGGGGTTATTCAGTCGAATGTCACTTTCTGCTTTCTTTCTTTCTACAATCAACACTTCACGCAAAACAAAATTACCTTTAGTTAATTGTAGGGCATTTGACATCAACCTCTTTTATAATTATTTTAGACTCCATGTATGTCATCACCTTGCCAGAACGGAGGTACCTGTGTAGCGAACTACAAGTATCACTCGTTTGACTGCCGTTGCAAAAAAGGCTTTTATGGCGAAGTTTGCGAAAAAGGTAATTGATATTCAGACCGGGGCCCCCGTTTAAGTTAGGACAACCAAACTTAGCGGCTTTACCTAAAATTTATATGGGAACATTTTAAAGACGTAGTGTCCTGTACGTCAACGTTGATGTTACCATAGCAACCGAGTTTTGACAGCCATGTTTTTCAACATTTGCATTTTCTCTAAAAAATAGGTTTAATTTATTCCTTTTTTCTACTGATTGAATTATTACGTTATCTACTTTTTTTTCAGTTGCCAAGTCCTCATGCCAAGACGTTTATAATCAGCTCAAAGAAAAGTGGGTAAACCTATGCATAGTAATTTAATTAATGAGGATAGATCAGTTAAAGTCCGGAGGATCCTTCGGAGTGCGTCAGTACTGTGTTTATGAGCCACAAAAACAGCCAAAAAATCAGTCGTCGAACCTCAATAACGGGGTATTCAACAAATTTTTACGGGGAAGCCCTGCCCCGAGGTCCATGTCCTTACCTTTTCACATACCATTTTTGACAGAAAAGGTTTCGTATCCCATTCCATCCGTTTTGGCGGTTGAGGGGTGGAGTGGCTTGTTACAGGCATTTTAAAATGATCTCAGACCATACAAGGGTCAATGGCAAGAAAGAGTGCCTTATTAAAATCAAACTTGCACGCTATTTTGCACTTTCTTTTGCTTTTTTGGTAATAAAATCGTATTAACCCACACAAAAAAACAGGGTTCATTGTATGCAGTTAGTACATGATTGTGACGACGAAATAGACAGTGGACAGTAAGGTAGCCAGTGGTTACCAGTGTCCATAAAGCGAAGTTGACGGCATGAGATTTTCTGACTTGGGAACACAGAAAAGTGTCCGTTTTCCGTATTAACCGTTGTCCTTATTAAACGGGTTGGAGAAAATACGTGACCGTCAATAAACATGCAAAACTACTGAATATCTGTGTAACATGTTCTGAGTAGTTGTCAAGAAAAACCAATCCAAGTCTTACAGGTAGCTCACGGGTAAAATAGGGGTCCTTTGACCTCAGATAAGAAAAACATCATGCGCACCATTTTCGCGGTTTTTAGGTCGCCCCTTTCCCCTTCCTTCTGAACATCTGCTACGCTGTTTAGCCATCTTCGATGTCCGAATTTAATTCCTATAGAACACTTCATTCAAATACACTTTATTAAAGTTAGTTGAAGAGCAGAACAGCTTGGTATCATAAAGCAAAAATAAATATCAACCTGTGCCGGAGGTGAAATTATATCAGTCCAAAGTACATTAATCGTGTAGTAACTCCCAGTAACATGATGGGGAACCTGAGAAATTTAGATTTAACTGAGACTGTTTTGAATTCCATTGATTCATTTATTTTTATAAGAAAAAGCGAACCTTTTTTTTTTTTACAACCAGTTAAGGTACATTCCATTTTTTCTCTCCGACAGTTAGGAGCTGGAAAAACTAAAATGAGATTTCATTTTGTACAGGTTGAACGTGGCTCAGTTGGTCACTGTCCTCCTTGACTACAAACTAGTTTCAGTTCTTTGTCACTTTGGAAATTTTGGATGCGGAGATGGAGGATGGACACCGGTCATGAAAATGGACGGCAACAACGTAAGACATTTGTGTACGTTTTGCCTTAGTGTGGCGACTAGAGTGAAAAAAAATGTGCCTCTGTCAGCGGTAACTTTCAATTATCCTAGCCTGCGAATACAGCCGTTTCTCCTTGCTCCTCGTCGCTAGGGACGCTTCATCAGGAGGAACGTCTGCACCTCAGCGACAGAAATTCCATACTAATGACGTAAAATTGTAAATTTTCTGGGGAAGCATAACCCCAGTCCTCCAAGTTTTAAGTGCCTTCGGTGCTCCAACTTTTCTTCTCGTGCGTATACATGCTAAGTCCTTGGATCTGAAAGATTTAAGTATTAAGAACACCTTTAAGCTTCTGGAATATCTCGGTCAGTAGCAGAGGTCATCATCCGCTTTTCCTGTCAGACGAGGTGAAGGTTTTCATATCAAAACACAGAGGCCTCTGGTCTCTGTACTTGCGAATACGCGAGAATTAAAGATAATTAAATTCAATTCGGCATTTTTCAATCGCATCAATGATTAAAGAGCGCAGTATTTGTTTACTTTTTATTCTATCGGTGACCATTAACGCCATTTCGCCTGCTGTGACTAACTTCATTTTATAAAGCTGGAGAAACAAGGACGTTGTAGATATTCTTTTCACTGTAATTGATCTTTCATTACAAATTCCTTTTTTTTTCCTTCTCCTGAAAGGATGTTGTATTAAGAAGAAAAAGAAACCTTAATTTGAACTTTTCTTTTTAAAGGACATTTTTCCTATTTCTTCCTCCTTTCTACCATAGCAAACATTTCATTACGATGCAGCCTTTTGGAGAAACAAAAAGACCTTTAACCTTAACGGAGGGAAGACTGGTTTTGACTCAAAAGAGACTAAACTGCCCTCCTACTGGAACACTTCCTTCTCCAAGATCTGCCTCGGTATGAAGCTCGGCCAACAGATCAGGTTTATTGTCATCAACCGGCAAGCGAATTCCTTGTACTCTCTGATCGCTGATGGGCAATACCGCGGCACATCGTTGGGTCGTGACACTTGGAAGTCACTGATTGGTTCTGAGGCCTCCTTGCAGCTCAACTGTAACAAGGAAGGATTCAATGCTGTTCGTGAAATGTCTGCATCTTCCAAAGCCAGAATCGGCATCATTGGTAACGACCAAGACGATTGCCACTCTTGCAACTCTAGAATTGGATTTGGTACTGGAGGATATCCTGATAATAGCAACTCATGTGGTAACGAGGCTAAACATTCTCCAGATAATGGCGAGAAGCATATTAAGGCAATGGGATATATTTTGGTACAGTGAAATGAAACTGATGTGGGCTAATTTGCCCCCTTGGCGCCAAACAAAAGCTAGCTTAACTTAACTCTAGATCCTGTCGTGTTTTTTTTATTGAGGATAAACAAAAGAAAATAAGTAACCATTATACATTAGACTGAAGCATATAACACGGAAAATAAAGGATACACTGGGAAACCAAGATAAAAATCGTTGGCTGTATTTCTCTCAGTTGCTCCTCAAAGTTGGTACGCCCTAACAAAACTATGTCATTTTGAGATTGTAATGTGAGTGTTCAGGTTTTACTTTTTTTTTTGTCATCGTTGTTGTTTTACTTATGTGACGAGAGAATTTATTGTTGTGTAGTTATTTTGCTTTCGCTGATAAAAATATGAAAAGCCAATGTATAAATCCTATATTCTTTAGTTTTAACTTCTTTTAGACGTAAACAACGTGTCGATTTATCGAGCGTAAACTTATTTGTCAAGTCATAATTGCTTTTAGTCTTCAAACTCAGTGTAATTTGACCTGCAAAAAAGCCCTTATCCACCTGCGTAGCTTTTGGAAGTAATTAATGTTTCAAAACAAGCTGAGGTTTCCACCAATAGTCTTTTAGAAATGATTGTTGCGCTCTGTAATTTGACTCGTTAAGTTGTGATATAATCTGTATCGCTCCGCTAGCTTAGGCTTAAATACGAGTGCTTTGTAGGAGCTTCTTCGGTTATATCCTCGTTGCATCTAGTAGCCTTGGTTAGATTTTGGTTGGTTATGTTTTGACTGTACCCGCGGTATAGTCTTGGATTAAAACTTCCACATTAGAGCCAAGTTCTGTTGTGGTCATTGTCTCAAGGGTATTCAACAGGCGTAAAGATTCCGTGCCTTCCCGCAGTCAGCGAGTGTCCCCAGGAAAAGGCCTTTCCGAGAGTCTAAGAGCTTTTCCCCCGTTCGTCGGTTACCCTTTTGTAAAGGCAAAACCTGTTTTCACACTTAGATAAGTATTTGAAAAGGGCGAAGTTGGTGATGCTAGTATTAACTTTTCTACATGACCTGTTTTACATTAGTTCTTTAAATAAATAAGCGTCCTTGAAGAGTACTACTGTAGTAATGAAAATAAAATAAGGACCGTCCTGTATCGGTAATTAGAAACGGTCAGTGTTAACATGGAAAAATATAAATTCAGGGAACTGAAGTGTACGCATAGGCTTAAATTAGTCACAAACTAGTGGGTTGGGAAAGTTTTCAGATTGGAATGATATTTCTCAAATTATGATCAATCGGTTCCAGAGGAGACTGAATCGGAGTTTGAACCACGCACTCAAATGATACTTGGAAACCGAATTTGATTCACGAGATAATATTTTATTTAATAAATTCCTAGAGTGATTTTGATTTGGAAGTATATCCCTTGGAAAGGATAGGATGCGGTTGTGTGAATGGTTTCCATCCACGTACTTTTCTGCCACCTAAAATGTCGTGTTGTTTTTTGGGTTCTATTGCTACTTTATTTTTTCATTCATGAGTGAAATCAGAAAATCTGAAATACAATCTCAGTTTAATAATGAGTTTTCTTTGCTAAATCTAATCGACTGTGTTCTTTTTAGATCTAAAATATTTTGCGCTTTCAAGGTTCTTGCTGATCCATTAGACGCTCGGACGTCCGGGACCTTTATTGAATTTTGAGACCCACGTGGGGTGTATAGACAGGAGACTCAAAGGAGGCGTTTATTGACTTTATATTGTAATAAAAGTTGCAAGCTCAACAAAATTTTAAAAGATAATTTCGACCAAAATATCAAGAGAATTTAAAAATAGTGGAATTTTTGTGTCCATCAATTTTACGTCTAGGGCCGTATCCATAGCGATGTATATCAGGCGCTCTTTCGAATCTTTACATCGATATCAGAATCCTCGCTTCGGGTTATTGTGTTGTCATTGTTAGTAAATCCTTACCCTGAACTTAACACAGAACGAGCAAAATGCAATGCGCGGACGAGGTTGCCTATTTACCGAGTCAGGATTTCGAGTTGGGTTTCCAGGTGGATTTTCGAGTTGGATTTTCGAGTTAGGATATTTTTGGCGGGATTTTTTGGCGGGGTTTCCAATAAATTTTCAGTGGTTTTACGCAACGTACTCTGTCAGCGGTGTTGCACATCGTCTTGAGGTCTTTTCAAGGTGGAGGAGAACGAGGATGGTAGACCGGTAACGGCAATCTTGTTTAATCTATCCTAGCATTGCATTCGTAATTATATTTTTGACTGGACAGAATGGCTTACACTTCAATGAATGCTTTTCGTTATGAATTATTCATTAATTGTCGAGTGTCGGCCGAATGAAAACCATTAAAATCTTTCGTAAAATAATGTTTTATTTCAAGAGAATTATACACCAGAAAAAACCTACATGTGATCCCAGAAATGTTACCTGGTTATAATTTTGTTTTCAGAAGCACATGATATATCCAGGGCCGGGTGGAAGTGCCAATTATAGAAATATATAGTATATAAATATAGAAGTCAATGTCACGAGGTGCAAATTATCTAAGGCCCAACGTAACTGGTTTTTTAATACTGCAAGAGCGGTGCAAATATCTTTCTTTAGTAAAATCCAACTTTAGTGGTCTATTATCAATGCTGCGTTCTGATTGGTTGAGCTACTATAGCTACTAGGCTAAAATGTTATAGCCCACTAGTAGCGAAAAGCGCCGGCTTTGAAAACCAAAACAATGGCGGCTGAATAGCGTTTTGCTAGTTAAAGTTGTTTTGTCTCGATATTTTTGACCACCTAGTTGGATTTTACTAAAACAATTATTCCTCTCGCCCTCATGGCCCCTGAGTCAATAGCCCATGACCCCCCTGTATAACTCATGTATTTCGGGCTGATAGTCCGCTTGTTTCTACAGTAATCTGGTGCTTAATGCAGTTACAAAAAAACTCCATACCTAGACAAAACGAATGATGATACCGAGTCTGGATGAAAAAGAAGTTTCAACACCTGTGTAATTTATCATTTACTTGGGAAAACTGGAGGGGCTGGACATTCCGCTTGTTTGTGTCATTCCAACCTTCAGAGAAGATTTAAGACGAAGTAATTTTTGTACTCTTTTCAGTCTGTTCAGCCGATTTGGATATAATTTGTAGCGGATCGTTCTCAAACTACGTGAAATTTTATTTACCATTTTCACCGAGACCACAATTATACACCTCGTTTGAGCCCCCCATTTTTCATCACCATTGTTTCCAATTTTTTCACCTCTTAATAGAGTCGTCCCAAGAGAAATCGAAGAAAAGGGTTGTACCAAATTTGGAGGTGTAAACAAGGTACGTTATGGTCTCGGTGAAAATTTTCAATAGTTTTATATCTATGCACCAGATTTCCACCTGGGTGGTTTGTGTAAATGGTAAGCATCTCTCAGTTTCCAAAGATTGTTTACTAACTATGCAATACAACAGACGCGCTGATCAGACATTTCAACTCAGGTTTGATTGATATTCTTATTAGTCTGGCTACCAGAAGCGACACACACAATTGAAAAGAAATTCATAGATAATTAAAATTTAATATTGCATATAATTTAAAGGTTTTTGAGAACACCTATCGCTTTAGAAAAAGACTCAATATTTTACAGTGTTTGTCAGGTTCCTCAATTTCACGGAGTTCTCCAACAGTCTCTCCCCACTAATCGGCGATGTTCTCTTTTTACTTTTGCTCGTTTTCCCTCATTCCGTTGTTTTCTGTGATACCTAATGCGGCTTCTGCTCAAATGGAAGGTTAGTTTTCTTTTATTTATATAGAAGGACATAGACTGACATGACTTCTTGTGCTTTGTATGTAACATATGACTTTCCTTGGTAACTAAAAATTCCGGTGAGTGCGTTAAAGAGATTGTATAAGAGCTCCGATCTAAGTGAGGGCTGTGGATGTAAACTATGTTTTCTTTTAAAGACACCATGGTTAAAATGCAAAGACGCTTCTGCCCTTGGCAATGAAAATAGCACTAGTCACTCGGGGGGAAAACTTGGCAAACAATTTGGTTTGGTCATCGTTAAAAATTGTCTCTCCATTCACGACTCAGACTCAGTAGTGAGAAAATTAAGAAGTGGAAAAAAATTGTTATGGTCATCGTGAGACGATTGTCTTCCCCTAGCTAGTTCTTTATTCAACAGCTTAAGTACTGAAACTTCTAGCAGAGACATTTTTTAAGTGTCAAGAGCTGCAGACGGGCTACATGGGTTTCCATTCCTTACCAAAACCACCCCACCCCTCCATTGCTAGGCAGGCTTGTTACGCCAGCTGGTACCTAAAACAAACGACTCCACGGCTGATTGCTTAAACCACGATGGGTAAATTGAGGTTGCAAAAAAGGACATTTCTTAATCCAGCCTACTTTAAATGAGTGACAGTGCTCATAACCAAAAAAAAATATCTTCAACTGAAAGTATACATTTGTTGTGGAGTATTTTGAAAGTTATTTTTAGACAGATCTATCTTATCTTTTAAGTTTAGTTTTTGATCTTTTGTTTTTACTTGTACTTTATTTAATTCACGCTTAGCTCGTGAATTTTTTTCAGTTACCATATTCGGAATGTTATTCGCTTGGCATTCTCAGATGTTAGTTTTTTACAGGTGGTCGTGCTTGTGGTGTTAGAGCTGACCTTCGTTCTTTGGTACTTATCAGTTGCGACTGTGCGTAGGCTAATCTATTCACTAACAATAGGAAACCTGTTGCAATGTTAGCGATACGATATACAGACATGTCCAGTTTTGGCTATTAAAACCACTACTGTACTTGATCTAGATGACAAAATCAGGGATCCGAGACAAACAAATATGTCTCCTGAGCATTATTTTTGAAGTTGCAAGCAGCAGGGATCAACTTTGAAAAACTGTTAGGCTGAACAGTTTTCAAAATCCCTAATTTCAATCCGTTTCAACCTTCTTCAGTTTTGTCCATACTTGGCATCTGTTGTTTCTGTTATGTTATTTTAACCTTGCTTTAAAGTTTTAAGAGGCTATTTTTATGTTTCTCTCAATTTAACGGGCATTTTGTAATTTCCTAATTTGGCTGAATTTCGTGACATAGCTCCTTTAAAATGAGAGATTATATGGACAGGCGGGTTACCCCACCTACGCGGTTTACCTCACCTTACTGGGGTCCCCCACCTCCATGTAAACAGGCCCTAAGAAATGTGCCCCAAAGTGTGATGCACGTGCGGAGCTGTTATTTTTTCATTACACAAATTATTTTCAGACGTCCGATCGTTGCCGCCATCGTCGAGTGGCTGCTTCAAACTTAATAAATCTTAATCAGTTTTAAAGCTCACAAAAAGTATGATTTATAGAACTACATGACTTTAAACAGTCCGGGCCACAACCAGATCTGGATATGTAATTTCCTGCAATGTGATTGGTCCAGAACGCAACCAAAACATTGATTTGACCGCGAAAGGACTAAGTTCGACAGAAATGTCGCAGCACAGAGCGCTATGGCTGGGATGTTCCTTGAAGAAACTTAACAGCATGTACTACCAAACCGATTAATCGAGATGATTTTATGCGTCTTAGCGTTCGATTTACAAATATCAAGATGATAATGATCGAGGAAGGTTTCTGTAAAAACGCCTGGACTTCTGATATCAAGAGACCCGAAG
>CALNXK010000024.1:150000-185000 GCA_942486035.1 Porites lobata | reverse complement strand
TCTGTAATTTTTTGAAAAAGGTTCATTGTATGCAATTAGTACGTGGTTGTGACGAGGAAATAGGCAGTGGCAGCTATAGGTAGCCAGTGGTCACCAGTGACCATAAAGCGGGGTTGGCGACATGAGATTTTAAGACTTGGGAACACAGAAAAGTGTCCGTTCTCCGTCTTAACTGTTGTCCTTATTAAACGGGTTGGAGAAAGTACGTGAGTTCAATAATTAAAACATGCAAAACTGACTACTGAATATCTGTGTAACATGTTCTGAGTAGTTGTCAAAAACAACCAATCCAAGTCTTACAGGTAGCTCGCGGGTAAAATAGGGGTTCTTGACGTCAGATGGGATAAACATCATGCGCACCATTTTCGCCGTTTTTCGGTCGCCCCTTTGCCCTTTTTTTCTGAACATCTGCTACGCTGTTTAGCCATCTTCGATGTCCGAATTTAATTCCTACAGAACACTTTATTAAAATACACTTTATTAAAGTTAGTTGAAGAGCAGAACAGCTTGGTATCATAAAGCCAAAATAAATATCAACCTGTGCTGGAGGTGAAATTATATCAGTCCAAAGTACATTAATCGTGTAGTAACTCCCAGTAACATGATGGCCAACCTGAGAAATTTAGATTTAACTAAGACTGTATTGAATTCCATTGATTCATTTATTTTTGTAAGAAAAAGCGAACCTTTTTTTTTACAACCAGTTACGGTACATTCCATTTTTTCTCTCCGACGGTTAGGAGCTGGAAAAACTAAAATGAGATTTCATTGTGTATAGGTTAAACGTGACACAGTTGGTCACTCTCCTCCTTGACTCCAAACTAGTTTCAGTTCTCTGTCACTTTGGAAATTTTGGATGCGGAGATGGAGGATGGACGCCGGTCATGAAGATGGACGGCAACAAGGTAAGACATTTGTGAACGTTTTCCTTTAGTTTGTCGACGAGAGTGAAAAAAAAATGTGTTATTAATAATTAAATACAGGTTTGCCTCTGTCAGAGGTAATTTTCAATTATCCTAGCCTACGAATAGAGCCGTTTCTCCTTGCTCCTCGTCGCTAGGGACGTTTCATCAGGAGGAACGTCTGCACCTCAGCGCAGAAATTCCATACTAATGATGTCAAATTGCAAAATTTTCTGGGGCAGCATAACCCCAGCCTCAAAGTTTCAGGCGCCTTCGGCGCTCTAACTTTTCTTCTCGTTGGTACATGCTAAGTCCCTGGATCTGAAAGATTTAAGTATTAAGAACACCTTTAAGCTTCCGGAATATCTCGGTCAGTAGCAGAGGTCAGCTGCCCTTTCTGTCAGACGATGTCAAGGTTTTCATCAAAACGCAGAAGCCTGGTCTCAGTACTTGCGAATACGGGAGAGTTAATAAAATATAATTATATTCAATTCGGCATTTTTCAATCGCATGAATGATTAAAGAGTGCAGTATTTGTTTACTTTGTTTTTTATTGGTGACGGTTAACGCCATTTCGCCAGCTGTGGCTAATTTCATTTTATATTATAAAGCTGGAGAAGCGAGGACGTTCCAGATATTCTTTCCATTGTAATGGATCTTTCATTGCAAAATCTTTTTTTCCTCTTCTCCTGTAAGGATTTTGCCTTTAGAAGAAAAAAGAAACCTTAATTTTAACTTTTCTTTTTAAAGAACATTTTTCCTATTTCTTCCTCCTTTCTACCATAGCAAACATTTCATTACGATACATCATTTTGGAGAAACAAAGAAACCTTTAACCTTGACGGAGGGAAGACTAGGTTTGACTCACAAGAGACTAAACTGCCCTCCTACTGGAACACATCCTTCTCCAAGATCTGCCTCGGTATGAAGATCGGCCAACAGATCAGGTTTATTGTCGTCAACCAGCAGGCGAATTCCTTGTACTCTCTGATCGCTGATGGGCAATACCGCAACACTTCACTGGGTCGCGACACGTGGAAGTCGCTGATTGGTTCTAATGCGTCCTTGCAGGAAAACTGTAACAAGGAAGGGTTCAATGCTGTTTCTGGTAAACCTGGTTATTCCAAAGCAAGAATCGGTATCATTAATAACAACCAAGACGATTGCGCCTCTTGTAACTCTAAAATTGGATTTGGCACTGGTGGAAGGCCTGATGGGAGCAACTCATGTGGAAACGTGGCTGAATTGTATCCAGATAATGGCAATAAGCATATTAAGACAATGGGATACATTTTGGTGCAGTAAGAAGAAATTTATCTGGGTTAATTTACTTCTGGTGCCAAACGAAAGCTAGCTTAAGTAAACTCTAGACGCTGTTCGTTTTTTGTGGATAAACTAAAGACTATTTCTAGATTAACTTAAAGTAACCGTTATACATTGGATATAAAAGATACGCTGGAAAACTAAGATAAAAATCGTTGCTCCTCATAGCTCATTGTTTGTACTAATAAAGCCAAACCAAACGTCAGGGAGAATTCGTAATAAACCTCTCTTGTAATAGACTATCAGTTGTAGATTAAAATAAAGAGCCAAACTCACTTGCTAAGGCATGAATACATAAGTAAGAAAAAAAAAGAAAGAAACTGAAGAATAACGTGGAAACAGATAAAAATCGTCGAATGTTTCTTTGGTGCTCCTGATTTATACCCACTATTGAGTGAATGAATGTTCTAAGATTGGAAGCAAGTTTACATTTTAAAAAGGGGACGAACATGGTAATATGAGTATTGAAACTTTGTATGGGTATTTCTGACGAAATCGAAGTCGGAACGATCTTCTAGATTAACGCGACGATCGAATTGCCATTCTGTTCAAATATGACAACGTTGAGTTTTGTTTTGCTTATCAAACAGGTGTAATTACATTTTGATTTTCTCTTTTTTGTCGTCATCGTGGCTCCTCAAGCTCTCTAGCAGCGAAACACTGACGATTTGATGGAAAATGCGCGACGAAAACGACGCCCTCCTGATACTCAAGTATTAGCTTTTTATACGTGTTGTGTTTTCCAAGCTCTCATGATTGGCCTTTGCTTGGACAGTTAATTACAAGAATTCAAACCAATCATGAAAATTAAATATAAAGAACGGTACTTTACCCGTAATTAGCAATGTAGTGTTGACAAGCAAAAAAATATAACAGTTCATGACAGTTCGGGGCTGAAATGGACTCATCAGCTTAGATGAATAACAAAATGGACCTGAAACGTTTTTAGAAAGCTGGGGGATAATCTTTCTCAAACTGCGATCATATCCAGTGGTTCCACAAAAGACTGAATCAGATTTAAGGCCACCAACCGGTCTGAGGGAGGCACTTTAGGACTGAGACAGTTGTTACACGCAGACAAGCCGTTGCGGAGACTGACGTGTGATGTGTTGAAAGTGATAAAAGAGGCAGTGGCGATTCCCACCAACAAAGAAACGTCCCCCCTTGCACTGTTCCAACAGCAATGTAGGTTGTTTAACCTCACCTTCGAATTTTAAAATAAATGAGAGAGGTGAGAATCAATGAGACGAGGCAAACGGCTTAATGATACCGCCAAATAATGCTGTCATCTAAACTAAGTCATGATCACTACACACGGCCAGCATTGTCTTGACAGTATTTTAAAAAGATCGTTGGTGTTTTGTCCTGGATTTGAAACCGGACCTCCCGCGGCTTATTAGCAAATCTGAGCTAACTGGCCGAGAAGTGGTTACATGCATGCATACAAGACAGCGAGGGAGGAAAGACGTAGGGCGAGCGAGGAACACCAGACACGCGCGTGTCTCAGGCTCCTCGCCCAAAAAACGCGAAAAACTAGCACGTATTCTGCAGACTAATAATAAGGAAACAGGAAGAGGTACTGAGATTTCAGAAAAGAAAAGGGACATGGCGCTTTCTTAATAATGGGCTCGTGTTTGTAGCACCACTTCACAACCTTTAGATTCTAACTACAATAATAATAGGCTTATAAGCGGTAAACAAAAATAATGATACACGACGTAGCGACCTGGGCGTCGTTGTCTGAGCTGTTAATGATAGTTCTCTAGTTTCACGTTTTTGTAGTGATATCAGAAAAAAAAAGTGTGTACAGTAATCAGGATCTGTAAGGAGGGGGGGGCGGTGGGGGGATCCTGATCCAGCTTCTTGTTTACGAAAATCCCGCATCTCGTCCTGTTTTCGTCGCTTTTCCAAATCCCGTTTTTAAGTTAGAATAGATGACATTATAATTAAGCATCAAGTCGTTAACTGCCGTTTCGCCACGTGCAATTCCCTTACAACTTGACCACTTTCGATATATTAAAATTAAGCATGATAGCGAGTCTTGGAGGACACAAACAAAGAAAATGAAGAAACATATGAAAACATGTTTATTCATATTCTTTATTTGGGTCCTCTTAGACTCGCTATCATGCTTAATTCTATTAACCATTGGAAATCATGCATTGCGCGCGCAACCTACTGATTAGTTAGTTTTCCGCTAGCAGATAACTAACTAATCTGTAGGTTGCGCTTAGGTTGCGTTGATTTCCAAAAGTAACTGTAGGCTCTTGGCCAATGGGAAAATAGATAGTGAGTACAATGTATAATAACTCAACTAAACATAACAGGGTTAAAAATCCCAGCTAGACTAAACTGGCCGAAGGCAAACCGGTTTGGCTATTTGTACAAGCGTGATCAAGGATTTGAACTAGGGACTACCGACAACGAGAATCCATCTAGCGGTCAGGGGGAAAGTTGAACTAGGGTCCACTGGATTGCAAGTCCATCATGATCATACACCTAATTTTAAGAAATGACCGATCAATTTGACCTTGATTTTTCTTCGCCTCATGCAGAGTATTTCCGAGCTCGAGCTTATGCTTTTTTTCAAGCCGGAAACCGGCGGAAGAAAGAACATACTCTGAATTTTAAGATTTAGATTTTTTTTATAACGACAACAAGATGACAACTAAGGCATATTCATTTTTTTCCGTTTAAGATTTTGCTAACACAGCAAGGTTTTGCTTAGTCTGGAATCTAAAAAATGATATTACAGGGGCACCCAACGAGAATATAGTTCAAAACCACTTAAACATAGCATTGTTAAACGTATTTTAGTATTTAAACGGTAAATATAAGCATATTTTTATCCCCTAAAAATTTTTCATCTGTTCGGATTTCCTAGCTGAAAGTCTAGTGATCCGAAAATTATAGGGATCAAAACTTATCTTTTCGAAAATTTCAGCCAGAAAAAAGGCTTCCTAAAATTCTAGGCGACCTTTTTATGGTAAAAATCCGTTAGAAACAGGCAATTATACCATTTTTTAGATGTTCGAAAAGTCCTAGGAGAGGTAGGCAAGCAAGAAATTTTACAACAAATGTTCCGAAAATTCTAGATTTCAAATCGTCTTGCGAACAGATATTTTCCGAAAATTGTCGTTGGGTGCCCCCGATATTAAAGGTCGGTGAAACTGATGTAGGTTCGTTAAGCAACCTTTGGCTGGTGTTGACAAAAAAATATTTCTAACATTTACAAACAAACAACTCTCCAGCAGAGTCTTGCACTAATAAATGTCATATAATTAAAACTGTAACCGTTAATCGCCGGCCATGTGTTCTTCATCATTCCGCTGGTTTCTCCATTTAAAAGTTTTGCTTTCACAAGGTCAGTTTTGCTTGTCTATATCTTCCCTCGCTACTGTTATTTTTCAACCATCTTTTTTACAGACTCTCAAGCTGGTGACAAGAATTTCTCACTTCCTTGTATTCTGTGTATGCTACGAACAAAATTGTACAATATCGGATTCTACAACGAATCTAAAGGAATGTGAGAAAAACATTTTAGCAAAAAAATACCGTACATGCATGTATTAGTTTCAGTTGATATCAGTTATGGAAACCGAATTTGATTCACGAGGCTAGATTACGTTTTAACTAATAAATTCCTAGAGGATTTTGTTTTGAAAGTATATCACTTGCAAATTTTGGTTTCTATCCACGTACTTTTTTGCCGCCTAAAATGTTCTGTTTTTGTGCTGTATTACTCATTCAAGTTAAAATGAGAAAATCTGAGAAACACCATCTTTTGAGGCTGTGGTTTTTTTGCTGAATATTTAAATTATCATCATGAACAGTAATTTGATAAATCTTGTTTTGATTTTTAGTTTATTAAGCTTCACAAAAACATTGATATTACCTTTTCTATTTTTCTTTTTAGATCTAAAACCTTTTCCGCAGTAAAGGTTCTTGCTTTCTTAATATAATAAAAATCTTAATACCGTTCTTCTTGATGCTCTGCATTCTGTCGAAATTTTAATTATTGCTCTTTCTACAGGCTTTGATTCCGAGTTTCGCCAAGATGTTTTCACACACGAGAGATTATCATTATCTAAATGTTCCTAGACTTGAAACATTTACTGTCTACGGCACCCATGCTTGCAACCTTAAGTGCTTGAGAAATCCTTCTTGCTTGTCTGTTAATCTGGCCGCCACAGAAATTGCATCCGACGAAAAGATTTGGTGCGAGTTATTGTCCTCTGAAAAGTACTTGAAGGTAGCTTATGTAAATTCACTCGCAGTACCCTAAACAATGTGTTTTGTAGAAAATTTGTGGATGATATTTCGAGATACTTGCTATTTCAGACCTCCTGTGTTTCCTCGCCGTGCCGTAATGGAGGTACGTGTGTGTCAAGCTTCAACCATCACACTTTTTTGTGCAGTTGCAGAGACGCTTTATTGGAGTATCTTGCGAAATAGGTAAGAAAAGTTAACTGATGACTTTTATAAAAATGGGAGGGAGGGGTGGAGTGGAAATGCTGCTACTGCAACCAGTTGCAATCGAAACCAACTCGGGCGATCATCCGTCATGTGGTGTGACAAGAAAGGCAAACTTGAAATGGATTGTCTTTTGTTACTTTTAACAGTAACTCGAGCTTGCGTGCCTGTATTACATGACGCGCTCTCGTGTGAAAATGTAGCGGCGAACGTGAGGGATCTCTCTCCTCCGCAAAGTCCTCTTCTTGGCCGTGTGGAGGCTTGGGGAGAGGGAAAAAGAAATCGCGCGGGAAACATAGTCCATCACACGTTTTGTTTAATCATTGCTATTTTTATACTGGAATACCCATCAGCGGGAGCATCTGCGAAGGAGATGCGGGAGACTACGTGTAAGGGACAGATTAACCTGCCTTTCAAATTCGAACCGCATGCCCGACCTAAATCGGGAGATCTTCTCGCATAATTTCATCACCTTCAGCCACGCGCGTGGTCATTTAGTATCTCGCGCGTCTCGCCTACAACTCAGTCAGATAAGACAACTGTATTGACTCCAACAAGGAGTAATGACTTGATTAGTCAATGAGTGTCTCTGGTGTACCAGAAGTTTACTGCAATTTTTTTTTCAGCCGTCAAGTCATGTCAAGACTTTTACCATTTTGACCCAGAAAAGTAGGTAACAAGATCAATGTCTTTTTCAACATTCATTTACAACTTATTTTCACGACAAATGTTTACAAGCAGAATGACTTCCATTACAAATTTAAAAACATTAACTTGGGGGATTGGCCATGCCAAACTCGTTTCCAAGCACATGAAGTTTGGATGGCTGATTCTTATTAGCTCTTTTCCTTAGGCCTTGAGAACGAAGTTGAAGCTAGGAGTGTTATTGGAAAAACACTTAGCCGAATACTGACAATTCCCGAACTGACAAGTTACATTTGATAAGTTCAGTTAAGAATATTACTACTGGAACATAAACCTTACAAAAGCGCTAGACTTATTGATTTATTTATTGCTCGGGTGATTTGCTTAAGGTTATCAGCAGTTTTTGATAGAATTTCAGGTAAGGCATGGTACCATTTTCGTCAGAATTCCTTCCAAATCTTGGGTTCATTCATGAGTAGAAGAATGGATCATCATTGGTTTCTACTGTAGTGAACAACAAAGAAGTCACAATAATGTAGACTGATTTGGTATCCAAAATGTCTCTGTGTGTAGATTGAGCCAAAGCCAGGTGGTAACAATTATCTTCAATCAAAAACCTACTCCAATTCTTTGTCACATGGGAGATTTTTGATGTGGAGATGGAGGATGGACACCGGTCCTGAAGATGGATGGCAACAAGGTGTGTAACATACGAAGGTGATATATAGATTTTGCAGAGGCGAAAAGCGAACTTTTAAGAGATATCTTTGTGAAGTAAAGTTTTCTGAGCCTGCGATCACTTTGATTCCATACCTGGTCAGCGGAAAACTTTAAAAAAACACGCCACCTCAATAAGTTGTACACCTAAGCCTGCGATACCGTAATGTGACACTGATCAGTTAATACCCTATTTTGACAGCTGTCAGTTGATCATAACATGGATGTCCAATCTCGAGTTAAACACATTTTGAATAAAGCTAGTAAGTTAGACATTTCACATCCGCCAAGATGGAGGGGACGTACGTATGTACGAATCTGACAGAACCAAAATTCTTGAAATTCTCCTACCCATGTTGTTCCGCTGCGCGCACTTAGTGCGCGAGAGAGCTCCGCTATGAGGTAATATGTTAACTTGATGTTAATCAATGAAGGCAAACTTGTTCTCCTTTTGTGTCGCAGTCCCAGTCCGACTGATAACAGCATGCAAATTAGGTCGGCTAAACATGTCTTTGTTCATGGCTTTTAAAAATTCTCATAGTTAGAGGGAGACTATGGAATTGCACAGTACAGTTGATTGCCCTTAGTTATTTTAAATTGTGGGCGTTCGTTTTCATCGGTTGATAGAGCTCCCACAGATAGCTGTTGCAGAAGATTTTTTCGGGAACTTACCATCATTACCTTGAATCTTCCGTAATTGTTTAAATGCAGTATCTATCATTTCGATAAAAAAACTAATGCTCTCAACCAAGCTTACTATATGCTTTATCCTTTAAGTGATTTTCTTTTACAGCAAACTTTTCATTACAATGCCGCCCTCTGGAACAACAAAGAAACCTTTAACATTGATGGAGGGAAGACTGGGTTTGACTCCCAAGAGACTAAACTTCCCTCCTACTGGAACAGATTCTTTTCCAAGATCTGCCTCGGCATGAAGATCGGTCAGCAGTTAAATTTCATTGTAATCAACAGGAACGCCAGTTCCCTGTACTCTTTGATTGCTGACGGACAATTTCGCGCCACTTCACTGGGTCGTGGCGCGTGGAAGTTGCTGATTGGTCCTGATGCCTCCCTGCAGGCCCAGTGCAACAAGGAAGGGTTCAACAGTCAATGCAGTGGCCTTTCCAAAGCCAGAATAGGTATCATTGGTAATGAACAAAACAACTGCAATTCCTGTGACTCTAGAATTGGGTTTGGTACTGGAGGAGATCCTGATGATACCAACTCTTGCGGGAACGAGGCTACTTGGTCTCCAGACAATGGTGACAAGCATATCAAGGCTGTAGGATATATCCTTGTGCAATGAAAAAGTTCTAGACTGTTGTGTTCTAACTGCTAACGGTGTGAAACAATTCGGTAAAAGTTAACTAAAATACAGAGGCCTTGTGAAAACTGTTGTTCCTGTGCCGGGAGAAACAATGGATTGTACGTCCAGTTGAAATGTTGAGATTACCGTAACACAGATTGTGATCTCTGTGCAGGTGTATTACAGCCTATTAATTCTGGTGAATGTATAGCCACAATCGTCGACAAACACAAATTGGCGCAGTACAATGTGGTTATTTAAACCAGGTAGCGTAAGAATTCGGCCCAAATTTATTTGAATGAATTTCTATTGTTTAATTGAAAATCGATTTTTGTGTATTACATGTGAAGAACGCTCAATTGATTGTACTACCGCATTAATGTTTTTTTTTTATCCATCCTAAGGTTGTCCGGGAATCCTATTGAATTGCAAACAGTGTCATAAAAATGTTAATAAATAGTGTTTGCACTTTAATGTTTGTCTGTTGTCCCTATTGAATTTCAAATGGTGTTAATGACTTTGATGTTGACGTTTAATAATGAAAGTATACTTTTCTCTTTTGTATGCCGAATGACGCATATGAATGCCCAAAAGTGTTATTGAACGTTGATTAAAATGTAAAGAAATGGTAATTGAATCTGATTTGTGCGCAAATGTTCGTATCTATGCGCTAATGAATGTATCTTCGCACTATTGGTCGCCGTTTCACGCAAATAATTGCGTATTTTCTCGTAATGAACAGCAAGAAGTGTAACTCAAAAACTCATTAATAATTCATAAAAAATTAAAAACATAAGAAATTAATGTTTAATGAGTGTCTTTATATCTCATAAATACAGGGCTAAACTTTACGTCTAATCTTTTAGACCAATATAACCCCGAATCTAAATGTTAGTGCAAGGGTGAGTGGATCTATATCAGAGAGTTTGAAGCCGTTCAAAAACCTCTCAGTCGTATATTATCAGGTGTAAAATATATTACCTTGGTATGTTACACACCTTGTAGCCATCCATCTTCATGACCGATGTCCATCCTCCTATCCACATCCAAAATCTCCCGTGTGACAAAGGTTTTTGAACCTGTTTTGTTTGAAATTACAAAGTTCAAAGTCTTGTCGAACATCCCGCTTACCGGATTTCGTCGAGATCCTGGACTCTGAGGCTACTAAGTATCAAGTCAAGCTTAAGGAATCATGTTCATAGAATGGGAGAAACCCGACCTTAACCAGCAGGTGAAACACTTAAACCTAATTTTTTTCCCTGTAAGTGCCTTAACATCACTTGTTTAAACTTTTAAGTGCGCAATATTGTAAAAGCAATTTAACGAACTTTCTGACTGTTACATCGCGCGCGATTTAAATTCAACGGCAATTTCACAGTAACTACAGTAATACTGAAGACGACGAATGTGCCGTCAAAAAATGTCTGGTAAATTAAAGAAAGTTGTTTTGCTTATGCGACCATCTAAATTTTTGGGTCTGAAATAGGGTAAAGGTTTGTCCTGTCTACAGCTTTCTCTACTAGAACTAAGGTCGTCTCTTTTACTGTTCATCTTTTAAGAATGGTTTGAAATAGGATGATGTGCCACTAGCCCACCCAAATTTCCTATCGTATCACTCCACGTATCATCTCTAGCTGGAAGATGAGGCATTTTCCTACTAGCCTAGAGCAGACTCACTTGTAAAACTTCGGGGAAATTCCTTCCCCATTATTTTACTCGCCCATTTCCTCGCCTTATGATTCTCCCCGGCTGACGCTGCCTGTCGTCTCCACCGCAAACATTTTCCCCGAAATCGCACCACAGGTGGCCCAAGCGTAACATGGGCCACCTGTGGCGTAATATGAGAGTTTGTATGGGAAAAGTAGAGATTGAAACTTACATGAAATAAATGAAGTAAAAGCGATAAAAGTTATCAATAAAGTGTAAATATTGTTACCTGGAGTTGTTGTCTTTGTTTTTACGAAGTTTCAGCGCTATTTGAGTACTTTTACATCATCTGACCTGACAGTGTAATAATAAGAGACAATATTTACACTTTATTGATAACTTTTATCGCTTTTACTTCACTTATTTCATCTAAGTTTCAAACTCTATTTTTCCCATCCAAACTCTCATATTACGCCACAGGTGGCCCATATTACGCTTGGGCCACCTGTGATCGCACGAGTGAGCCTGCTCGTGGGCTATATATTTTTCCCACAAGCCACCTTTAAACCTGCCAACGTTATTTGATTTTCTGTTGAAATCAGACAGTGAGCTTTCCACTTCCATTTTCCAGGGTCCTTACTTCATTTTTTCCCACTTATTTTTCACATAACTTCTTTCTAGTCGGAAATTTTCACCCACATCAGATACAATCTTATCAGAATACACGGCCACTGTCAAAGCAACAACGATTTCGTACAATCATCGCTTCTTGGTAGCAAAGAGCAATAACGATTCCCATCGATTTTCCTCCCCGTCTCTAATGCATAGAAATTCCGAGATAATGCTGTTTTCTAAGGAAACTGGCGATTTTTAAAACTCTAAACTACGACCTTTTTTTCAATAATTACAGCAAAAAGATAACCACCACATATTGTTCTATATTACGTACCTATTAAGATTTTGCAAGCAAGGTTTGACTATTGCAGGTTGGAAACTAATGATATTAAGGGTTGGAGAAATTGCCAAGGTTCGTTGAGCTGCCATTGGCTGGTGTTGACAAAAAATTGTTTTTGACATTTAAAAACAAACCAATCTCCAGCAGAGTCTTGGTCGAAGGTAAATGTAATATTAAAAATGTAACTTTAGTCGCCGACTAGTATGTGTTCTTCTTTATTCCCTTGGTTTCTTCTTTTGAAAGTTTTACTGTCAGTAATTGCTGAGACAGCTTATACACAAGGTCAGTTTTGCTTGATTATCTCAGTGCCTTCGCTACTGTAAAAGTTGTTATTTTTCAGGCATTTTTAACGGCCACAACAAGTTTGTGTCAGTAACTTTTCAGTCCTTTGTATTCTGTGAAGTGCACAAGACAAAACTAGGCAAAATATCCGATAACAAAAGGACGCTAAAGGCGTCTGGGAACAAACATTTTAGCAATGACAATGCTGTTTTCAGTTGATATTCATGATAAAATTGATACATAGAAACCGAATTTGATTCAAGAGACGCGTGATATTTAAGCTAATAAATTCTCAGAGTGATTTTTGCTTCGAAAGTATACCGAATGGAACGAAGGCGGTTTTGGTTATGGTTTTCATACACGTACCATGCGGGAGCCTAAAAAAATTCTTTTAGCTGGTTGTATTGCCCCTTTTCTCTGTCGTTCAAATTGAAATAACAAATCTGAAACACATTTTCTTAAATAATGTGGTTTTCTTTGCTAAATTACATTGAATTAGTTTTAATCAAGGATGTCTGGTGTCATATAAACATTTCCTGAATTAATTTTATCAATCTTGTCCTGATATTTTTAAGGGTCCACGCAAAACACTGATATTAAGTTCTTTTTAGATTTAAAACATTTTGCGCTATAAAGGCGTTTTTGCTTTCAAAATATATTTAACAACTTACAGCGTTTTCGATGCTCTGCTGTTTTTCGAATTTTTTTAAATACTGTCCTTTCTACAGGTTTGGACTCCGGGTTTCGCCAAGATTTTTTCATGCAAGACGATCATTACTATCTAAATGTTCCTAGACTTGAAACATTCACTGTCTCCGACAAGCTTTCCTGCAACATAAATTGCTTGAGAAATCCTTCTTGCTTGTCTGTTAATCTGGCCGCCACAGAAAACGCAGCCGACGAAAAGATTTGGTGCGAGTTGCTTTCCTCTGAAAAGTACAGCAACCCCGACAAGTATAAAAGAAACATAACCTCCCATCATTTAAGTTCCTTCTTGAAGGTAGTTGTAAATTCAGTGATAATCTACTCTGAATAACTGATCTGTTTTTGTAGAAAATGTTCGATGATATTTCGAAATATTACTATTTCAGACCTCTTGCGTTTATTCGCCGTGCCGCAATGGAGGTACATGTGTGTCAAGCTTCAACCATCTCACTTTTTATTGCAATTGCAGAGAAGGTTTTGTTGGAGTATCTTGCGAAGTAGGTAATAAACGTTAAGTTAAGCTTTTGTGAAAAAAACCGCACAGTTTGCACGGTCTGCACATCCTGCAAAAGTCTGCGTAGTCTTTGCAGTCAAAACAGTCTGCAGTCTTCATAGTCTCCAGTCTGGACAGTCTGCGCAGTCTGAAAAATCAACAGTCTTCGTTGTCTGCAGTCTGGACAGTCTGTAAAGTCTGTGGTCTGCACAGGCTGCGTAGTCTGCCGTCCGGATAGTCTTCACAGTTTGGACAGTCTGTAAGGTCTGCAAAGTCTGCAGTCTGAACAGGCTGCAGTCTAGCGGTGCGAAGTCTGCACAGCCTGCACTCTGCAGTCTGCACAATCAGGACAGTCTGCAGTGTCTGCACAGTCTGCAATCCGTAGTCTGCGTTTCAACATGACCGCGACTCAGTCGATTACCCGCGATGTGATTTGATAAGAAAGACAAACTTGAAATTGTCCTTTGTTCCTCATCAGTAACTCGAACTTGTGTGCTAATTTCGAATCGCGCTCAGCAATAATGTAGCGAGAGAACTAAGTTTTCCGGCCGCGCGGTTTCCTTTTCAATTTTGTGGGTACTGTGTGTAACAAACCGACGAACTGCCTAGCCAGTGTGAACAGCATGCCGACTGGGATTGCGAAGATCGTCTCGTATTATCTTAGATAAGAAAATTGAACCGATTCAGATAGGAATAATGGCTTGTTATTTCTTTTTCAGCTATAAAGTCATGTCAAGACTTGTATCATTTTGAGCCACAAAAGTAGGTAACATGATCAACGTCTTTTTCAACATCTACTTATAATTCACGACAAATGCTTACAAACAGGAAGATTCCCTCTACGAATAGAAGTACATTAACTATGGGTTATGGGGGGAGGACATGGCAAACTCATTCCCAGGCCCATGGATTTGCCGCTGAGAGCCTGAGAAGGAGGCTGTAAACGAGTTGTATATTACATACAGTTCCAACCGACGTGTTATATTTCATAAGCTCAGTAATGAATACTATTGGATCATGTTACTTCTAAAATCGCTAGGCTCATTTACCTAGAGATCAGGCCCAATTTTAGCAGCTTTCATACATTTTCTCTTGCATGGTCGAGCAATGATCAGGCTCTATGTCGTTTCGCCTCGCCCCTCGGAATATTACTTACCAAGCAAAACAAAAGTAGAGCCTGATTTGAGGTGAGGCTCAGTTGATTCATTTATCATAATGGGTCATTTGGGCAAAATTGTCATCTCAGATTTTTTGTCTAACTTTAGGAATATTACGGTTCAATTGCCTTCGGACGATGTAGCTTGGAGGGTTTGAAGCAACAAGGGGACGAAGTTTTAAATGTTGGGTCCAGTTGGAGTAAGGGATCACTAGTGTTCACGTGTCATTAATGCCTCATGATTTTCTATACGAAAACTGTCTCTGTGTGTAGGTTGAGCCAAAGCCAGGTAGTAACAGTCATCTTTGATTCAAAACCTACTCCAATTCTTTGTCACATGGGAGATTTTGGATGTGAAGATGGAGGATGGACACCGATCATGAAGATGAACGGTAGCAAGGTGTGAAATTTTATTTGGCAACATGTTGTTTAAGGTTCGAACTTGTTCTACGGTTGTGTCGCCTTATAATATGGTCCCGGCTAGGTTGATTCCAACGTGCATTTAGGTTGACTAAACACTTCGTCATTGGGGTTTTAGAATTGCTTTGAGCGAGTAGAGGGAGACTATGGTATTGCAAACTAATGGCCATACTGATGACGTATCACTGTCAAGATCTGGGTAATGCTTTTGATTGGTCCTGCTGCATGGCAGATTTGCTTCAGCCAATCAGAGGGACTATCGAGATCTGGGTAGTGACGCGTCATCAGCAGTGGAATTTCTACGCTTTTCTCAGACATCATTTCGCTTTTCTCAGGCTAAGAAACGAATGCTTACAATTTAGCTAAGCTTAGACTGTTCACAGTCCTATATTTTTCCGTAAGATCGTCGAGATCGAGTGCTTTGCGTTACGGGTTTCCATCTTCATGAGTGTCAAAACTTCTTAGGGGGCGGGGGCGGTTTTAGCCTGCGAAGCGCAGACGCATTTCCGGTCGTCGCTTCTCTCCCTCCGCTATTTTTCGGAGGGAGAGAAGCGACGACCGGAAATGCGTCTGCGCTTCGCAGGCTAGGGCGGTTTGGGAGGAAGCGGGAAAAATATTTTTCTCGTCGCCCTCCCCTTACAGATGTAATCCCCGACGCCAGCCCCCACAATACATTTAAAAATCAAGATGGCCGCCATTAAAGGTAAGACGCGCTATATCTCGACGATCTCACGATGAAAGAGGGGACAGTGAACAGTCTAAGCTAAGCTATATACTTACAATTTCTCCTTTAAATCATACAAACGCCATTGAACTGTTTTTTTCTTCCACAGCAAACCTTTCATTACGATGCCTCCCTCTGGAGCAACAAAGAAACTTTTAACCTTGATGGAGGGAAGACCGGGTTTGACTCCCAAGAGACCAAACTTCCCTCCTTCTGGAACACATCCTTCTCCAAGATCTGCCTCGGCATGAAGATCGGTCAGCAGTTTAATTTCATTGTAATCAACAGGAGCGCCAGTTCTCTGCACTCTTTGATCGCTGACGGACAATTTCGCGCTACTTCTCTGGGTCGCGACACGTGGAAGTTGTTGTTTGGTCCTGAGGGGTCCCTGCAGGTTGAGTGTAACAAAGAAGGGTTCAACAGTCATATGGTCGGCAGAGTCCATTCCAAAGCCAGGATCGGCATCATTAGTAACCAGGAAAACCATTGCAATTCATGTGACTCTAGAATTGGGTTTGGTACTGGTGGGTTACATGATGACACCAACTCCTGTGGAAACCAGGCCACCCACTATCCAGATAATGGTAATAAGCATATCAAAGCCGTAGGATATATCCTCGTGCAGTGAAAATGAATTTAAGAGTTTGTGGCTTACTAACCATAATTGACGGTGGGAACAATTCGGTAGAAGTTAACTTAAAGACAGCCTTGAAAAAAATGTTAAAACTGTTGTTCCAGTTCCGGGATAAACAATAGACTTTATCGTGTTTGAAATGAGTAAACAAAATGTAGATATATCAGTTATCTTAATTTTAAAACGAAGTATTTTAGAGTAAGTAATCATTTACCTTTTTTTTTCCAAGACCTTTCAGTACTTTCATGTGCCAATGCTGCAGGCATCTTGCTACGGTTATAGCTAATGGATCTATTTGCCCTAGAAACATGTTTCCCTCGTTTCAAGGTGCTTAACTTTATATTATATTATATATTAACCCTTCAGTTCCTTTTGTTTTATTTTGCACTGTGTATTGTGTTGGACGTGGCTGCATTGCAGTTTGTTGGTCGCTCAATATCGGTGTTTTTAACTTTTAACATTTTACTTTGCACTGTATATTTGTGTTGGACGTGGCTGCATTGCAGTTGTTGGTCGCTCAATATTGGTGCTTTTTCTAACTATTTAACTGTTAACCAGTATGCCTACAACATATGCCTACAACACTCTCATTTACACACACCCTCCCTCCCCACCTTACCCACTATTTAGTGGAGACTTGGGAACCCTTTCATTAGGGATTCCATACCACACCTGTAATGCCACAAAGGTTGCTAGAGAAACTACTGTTTTTTTTTTTTTTTTTTTTTTTTCAACGACTAGAGTGCGACTAGAGTGAAAAAAAATGTGCCTCTGTCAGCGGTAACTTTCAATTATCCTAGCCTGTGAATACAGCCGTTTCTCCTTGCTCCTCGTCGCTAGGGACGTTTCATCAGGAGGAACGTCTGCACCTCAGCGACAGAAATTCCATGCTAATGACGTAAAATTGTAAATTTTCTGGGGAAGCATAACCCCAGTCCTCCAAGTTTGAAGTGCCTTCTGTGCTCTAACTTTTCTTCTCGTGCGTATACATGCTAAGTCCTTGGATCTGAAAGATTTAAGTATTAAGAACACCTTTAAGCTTCTGGAATATCTCAGTCAGTAGCAGAGGTCATCATCCGCTTTTCCTGTCAGACGAGGTGAAGGTTTTCATATCAAAACACAGAAGCCTCTGGTCTCTGTACTTGCGAATACGCGAGAATTAAAGATAATTAAATTTAATTCGGCATTTTTCAATCGCATCAATGATTAAAGAGCGCAGTATTTGTTTACTTTTTATTCTATCGGTGACCATTAACGCCATTTCGCCTGCTGTGACTAACTTCATTTTATAAAGCTGGAGAAACAAGGACGTTGTAGATATTCTTTTCACTGTAATTGATCTTTCATTACAAATTCCTTTTTTTTCCTTCTCCTGAAAGGATGTTGTCTTAAGAAGAAAAAGAAACCTTAATTTGAACTTTTCTTTTTAAAGGACATTTTTCCTATTTCTTCCTCCTTTCTACCATAGCAAACATTTCATTACGATGCAGCCTTTTGGAGAAACAAAAAGACCTTTAACCTTAACGGAGGGAAGACTGGTTTTGACTCAAAAGAGACTAAACTGCCCTCCTACTGGAACACTTCCTTCTCCAAGATCTGCCTCGGTATGAAGCTCGGCCAACAGATCAGGTTTATTGTCATCAACCGGCAAGCGAATTCCTTATACTCTCTGATCGCTGATGGGCAATACCGCGGCACATCGCTGGGTTGTGACACTTGGAAGTCACTGATTGGTTCTGAGGCCTCCTTGCAGCGCAACTGTAACAAGGAAGGATTCAATGCTGTTAGTAAAAGGTCTGCATCTTCCAAAGCCAGAATCGGTATCATTGGTAACCAGCAAGACGATTGCCACTCTTGCAACTCTAGAATTGGATTTGGCACTGGAGGACAACCTGATAATACCATCTCTTGTGGTAACGAGAATTTCCATACTTCAGATAATGGCGAGAAGCATATTAAGGCAATGGGATATATTTTGGTACAGTGAAATGAAACTGATCTGGGCTAATTTGCCCCCTTGGCGCCAAACAAAAGCTAGCTTAACTTAACTCTAGATCCTGTCGTTTTTTTTTGAGGATAAACAAAAGAAAATAAGTAACCATTATACATTAGACTGAAGCATATAACACGGAAAATAAAGGATACACTGGGAAACCAAGATAAAAATCGTTGGCTGTATTTCTCTCAGTTGCTCCTCAAAGTTGGTACGCCCTAACAAAACTATCTCATTTTGAGATTGTATGTGAGTGTTCAGGTTTTACTTTTTTTTTTTGTCATCGTTGTTGTTTTACTTATGTGACGAGAGAATTCATTGTTGTGTAGTTATTTTGCTTTCGCTGATAAAAATATGAAAAGCCAATGTATAAATCCTATATTCTTTAGTTTTAACTTCTTTTAGACATAAACAACGTGTCGATTTATCGAGCGTAAACTTATTTGTCAAGTCATAATTGCTTTTAGTCTTCAAACTCAGTGTAATTTGACCTGCAAAAAAGCCCTTATCCACCTGCGTAGCTTTTGGAAGTAATTAATGTTTCAAAACAAGCTGAGGTTTCCACCAATAGTCTTTTAGAAATGATTGTTGCGCTCTGTAATTTGACTCGTTAAGTTGTGATCTAATCTGTATCGCTTCGCTAGCTTAGGCTTAAATACGAGTGCTTTGTAGGAGCTTCTTCGGTTATATCCTCGTTGCATCTAGTAGCCTTGGTTAGATTTTGGTTGGTTATGTTTTGACTGTACCCGCGGTATAGTCTTGGATTAAAACTTCTACATTAGAGCCAAGTTCTGTTGTGGTCATTGTCTCAAGGGTATTCAACAGGCGTAAAGATTCCGTGCCTTCCCGCAGTCAGCGAGTGTCCCCAGGAAAAGGCCTTTCCCAGAGAGTCTAAAAGCTTTTCGCCCGTTCGTCGGTTACCCTTTTGTAAAGGCAAAACCTGTTTTCACACTTAGATAAGTATTTGAAAAGGGCGAAGTTGGTGATGCTAGTATTAGCTTTTCTACATGACCTGTTTTCCATTAGTTCTTTAAATAAATAAGCGTCCTTGAAGAGTACCACTGTAGTAATGAAAATAAAATAAGGACCGTCCTGTATCGGTAATTAGAAACGGTCAGTGTTAACGTGGAAAAATACAAATTCAGGGAACTGAAGTGTACGCATAGGCTTAAATTAGTCACAAACTAGTGGGTTGGGAAAGTTTTCAGATTGGAATGATATTTCTCAAATTATGATCAATCGGTTCCAGAGGGGACTGAATCGGAGTTTGAACCACGCACTCAAATGATACTTGGAAACCGAATTTGATTCACGAGATAATATTTTATTTAATAAATTCCTAGAGTGATTTTGATTTGGAAGTATATCCCTTGGAAAGGATAGGATGCGGTTGTGTGAATGGTTTCCATCCACGTACTTTTGTGCCCCTAAAATGTCGTGTTGTTTTTTGGGTTCTATTGCTACTTTATTTTTTCATTCATGAGTGAAATTAGAAAATCTGAAATACAATCTCAGTTTAATAATGAGTTTTCTTTGCTAAATCTAATCGACTGCGTTCTTTTTAGATCTAAAATATTTTGCGCATTCAAGGTTCTTGCTGATCCATTAGACGCTCGGACGTCCGGGACCTTTATTGAATTTTGGGACCCACGTGGGGGCGTATAGACAGGAGACTCAAAGGAGGCGTTTATTGACTTTATAATGTAATAAAAGTTGCAAGCTCAACAAAATTTTAAAGAGAATTTATCAAGAGAATTTAAAAATGGTGGAATTTTTGTGTCCATCAATTTTACGTCTAGGGCCGTATACATAGCGATGTATATCAGGAGATCGTTCGAATCTTTACATCGATGTCGGAATCCTGGCTTCGGGTTATTGTGTTTATCATCGTTAGTAAATCCTTACCCTGAATTTAACACAGAACAAGCAAAATGTAATGCGCAGACGAGGTTGCCTATTTACCGAGTCAGGATTTCGAGTTGGGTTTCCAGTTGGATTTTCGTGTTGGATTTTCGAGTTAGGATATTTTTGGCGCGATTTTTTGGCGGGGTTTCCAATAAATTTTCAGTGGTTTTACACAACGTACTCTGTCAGCGGTGTTGCACATCGTCTTGAGGTCTTTTCAAGATAGAGGAGAACGAGGATGGCAGACCGGTAACGGCAATCTTGTTTAATCTATCCTAGTATTGCATTCGTAATTATATTTTTGACTGGACAGAATGGCTTACACTTCAATGAATGCTTTTATTTATGAATTATTCATTAATTGTCGAGTGTCGGCCGGATGTAAACCATTAAAATCTTTCGTAAAATAATGTTTGATTTCAAGAGAATTATACACCAGAAAAAACCTACATGTGATCCCAGAAATGTTACCTGGTTATAATTTTGTTTTCAGAAGCACATGATATATCCAGGGCCGGGTGGAAGTGTCAATTATAGAAATATATAGTATATAAATATAGAAGTCAATGTCACGAGGTGCAAATTATCTAAGGCCCAACGTAACTGGTTTTTTAATACTGCAAGAGCGGTGCAAATATCTTTCTTTAGTAAAATCCAACTTTAGTGGTCTATTATCAATGCTGCGTTCTGATTGGTTGAGCTACTATAGCTACTAGGCTAAAATGTTATAGCCCACTAGTAGCGAAAAGCGCCTGCTTTGAAAACCAAAACAAAGGCGGCTGAATAGCGTTTTCCTAGTTAAAGTTGTTTTGTCTCGATATTTTTGACCACCTAGTTGGATTTTACTAAAACAATTATTCCTCTCGCCCTCATGGCCCCTGAGTCAATAGCCCATGACCCCCCTGTATAACTCATGCATTTCGGGCTGATAGTCCGCTTGTTTTTACAGTAATCTGGTGCTTAATGCAGTTACAAAAAAACTCCATACCTAGACAAAACGAATGATGATACCGAGTCTGGATGAAAAAGAAGTTTCAACACCTGTGTAATTTATCATTTACTTGGGAAAACTGGAGGGGCTGGACATTCCGCTTGTTTGTGTCATTCCAACCTTCAGAGAAGATTTAAGACGAAGTAATTTTTGTACTCTTTTCAGTCTGTTCAGCCGATTTGGATATAATTTGTAGCGGATCGTTCTCAAAATACGTGAAATTTTATTTACCATTTTCACCGAGACCATAATTATACACCTCGTTTGAGCCCCCCCCCCCATTTTTCATCACCATTGTTTCCAATTTTTTCACCTCTTAATAGAGTCGTCCCAAGAGAAATCGAAGAAAAGGGTTGTACCAAATTTGGGGGTGTAAACAAGGTACGTTATGGTCTCGGTGAAAATTTTCAATAGTTTTATATCTATGCACCAGATTTCCACCTGGGTGGTTTGTGTAAATGGTAATTAAAGCATCTCTCAGTTTCCAAAGATTGTTTACTAACTATGCAATACAACAGACGCGCTGATCAGACATAACAACTCAGGTTTGATTGATATTCTTATTAGTCTGGCTGCCAGAAGCGACACACACAATTGAAAAGAAATTCATAGATAATTAAAATTTAATATTGCATATAATTTAAAGGTTTTTGAGAACACCTATCGCTTTAGAAAAAGACTCAATATTTTACAGTGTTTGTCAGGTTCCTCAATTTCACGGAGTTCTCCAACAGTCTCTCCCCACTAATCGGCGATGTTCTCTTTTTACTTTTGCTCGTTTTCCCTCATTCCGTTGTTTTCTGTGATTCCTAATGCGGCTTCTGCTCAATGGAAGGTTAGTTTTCTTTTATTTATATAGAAGGACATAGACTGACATGACTTCTTGTGCTTTGTATGTAACATGTGACTTTCCTTGGTAACTAAAAATTCCGGTGAGTGCGTTAAAGAGATTGTATCAGAGCTCCGATCTAAGTGAGGGCTGTGGATGTAAACTATGTTTTCTTTTAAAGACACCATGGTTAAAATGCAAAGACGCTTCTGCCCTTGGAAATGAAAATAGCACTAGTCACTCGGGGGGAAAACTTGCCAAACAATTTGGTTTGGTCATCGTTAAAAATTGTCTCTCCATTCACGACTCAGACTCAGTAGTGAGAAAATTAAGAAGTGGAAAAAAATTGTTATTGTCATCGTGAGACGATTGTCTTCCCCTAGCTAGTTCTTTATTCAACAGCTTAAGTACTGAAACTTCTAGCAGAGACATTTTTTAAGTGTCAAGAGCTGCAGACGGGCTACATGGGTTTCCATTCCTTACCAAAACCACCCCACCCCTCCATTGCTAGGCAGGCTTGTTACGCCAGCTGGTACCTAAAACAAACGACTCCACGGCTGATTGCTTAAACCACGATGGGTAAATTGAGGTTGCAAAAAAGGACATTTCTTAATCCAGCCTACTTTAAATGAGTGACAGTGCTCATAACCTAAAAAAAAATATTTTCAACTGAAAGTATACATTTGTTGTGGAGTATTTTGAAAGTTATTTTTAGACAGATCTATCTTATCTTTTAAGTTTAGTTTTTGATCTTTTGTTTTTACTTGTACTTTATTTAATTCACGCTTAGCTCGTGAATTTTTTTCAGTTACCATATTCGGAATGTTATTCGCTTGGCATTCTCAGATGTTAGTTTTTTACAGGTGGTCGTGCTTGTGGTGTTAGAGCTGACCTTCGTTCTTTAGTACTTATCAGTTGCGACTGTGCGTAGGCTAATGTATTCCCTAACAATAGGAACCTGTTGCAATGTTAGCGATAAGATATACAGACATGTCCAGTTTTGGCTATTAAAACTGCTACTATACTTGAACTAGATGACAAAATCAGAGATCCGAGACAAACAAATATGTTTCCTGAGCATTATTTTTGAAGTTGCAAGCAGAAGGGATCAACTTTGAAAAACTGTTAGGCTGAACAGTTTTCAAAATCCCTAATTTCAATCAGTTTCAACCTCAGTTTTGCCCATCCGTGGCATCTGTTGTTTCTGTTGGGTTATTTTAACCTTGCTTTAAAGTTTTAAGAGGCTATTTTTATGTTTCTCCCAATTTAACGGGCATTTTGTAATTTCCTAATTTGGCTGAATTTCGTGACACAGCTCCTTTAAAATGAGAGATTATATGGACAGGCGGGTTAACCCGCCTACGCGGTTTACCTCACCTTACTGGGGTCCCCCACCTCCATGTAAACAGGCCCTAAGAAATGTGCCCCAAAGTGTGATGCACGTGCGGAGCTGTTATTTTTTCATTACACAAATTGTTTTCAGACGTTCGGTCGTTGCCGCCATCGTCTATAGGCTGCTTCAAACTTAATAAATCTTAATCAGTTTTAAAGCTCACAAAAAGTATGATTTATAGAACTACATGACTTTAAACAGTCGGGGCCACAACCAGATCTGGATATGTAATTTCCTGCAATGTGATTGGTCCAGAATGCAACCAACACATTGATTTGACCGCGAAAGGACTAAGTTCGACAGAAATGTCGCAGCAAAGAGCGCTATGGCTGGGATGTTCCTTGAAGAAAATGAACAGCATGTACTACCAAACCGATTAATCGAGATGATTTTATGCGTCTTGGCGTTCGATTTACAAATATCAAGATGATAATGATCTAGGAAGGTTTCTGTAAAAACGCCTGGACTTCTGATATCAACAGGCCCGAAGCAACTGAACGACACGGATCGAAAGGGAAGAGTAGGGAATTTGAATACTTGAAATACTGATACATTTTAAGTGGAAAGGTATAAAGAAGTCGTGTTTGGAGTACTTTTTGCGAGCACTGCTTCAGCCTTGAGTAGTATGCTTTATGCTTCTTCGGGAGCAATTGCAAGTTTTCAGTGTCATGCCATTCAAAATAGATCAAAATAAAAATCAAAACCATTCGACAGATAAAGCCCAGAATCTGGGAAATGAAAGGGGATAAATACACAAAGACCCTCGCCAAGATTTGGGTCGAAGGAATAATTCGTATACGAGATATCCCAGGAAATGTTTTACCCAAATTTATAGAGCTTTGTATGGAGACGCCATGCTGGAGTTCATCCGGATGAGCTCCAACATGGCGGACGGAAACCAACAGAAACATCTTTTGCCGAGTTTTGCTACAAAAGCGTGAATTTACTCCTAGAGGAACTCATAAACATTAAAGTAATACTCTTTCTAATGCTTGAACTGTTTAGATAGCAAAATTCCTCGAAAAAAGTTACTTTTTTAACCTAAATGACAGCTCTCTCGGCCGTAATGTAAATGCTGCGTCACGCAAAAGCTTAGAAATTCAAGCGTACTCTATTACAAAACCAAGAACCCTTTTGAAGCGAAAATTTGTTTGAAAATTAGTTTTCAGCTGCTCTAATACACCATGAAAGTAAAATCTCAGTTGGATCGATAGTTTTTTATTTTGAATTTTAGTGACGTCATGTGAAAAACAACAATACCATACGCGCTAAAATCTAATTCCGATCGAAGGAGTGCTGGATATCAATTTTCAATATTTCAATCGTCAAACATCTTCGATTAATATGCGAAGGTAAAAAAAATAAATGAAATTTCTGTAAATTGCACTCGCGAAGGGTCGTAAACAGTCATTAATCATTCTCTGTCTTTTCGTGGTGCAAAACCCCATTGCGGATGAAAATATTAAAATACCATTCACCAGTTCAGAGGTGGACTTTATCGTGTTCTAACAGCATTAAAGTGGGGTGGTAGGCCTACACGAATTTTGACTCATGCCAAAATGCTGCTTGTCTCAATTAAGTTTTTTTACTCTTCTGGGTAGATTATGATCTGGAAGATTGTACATTTTCACTGAGATTTTAGCCGCTTGTTGCACACTGAGAGGTCATGGCACACACATCGATTTACTGTGGTTTTTGTATCTGGTCTGAAGGATTTTCCCTCTCATGCAAGAGCATTTTCTGTGACCTCAGTTTTTGAAGCGTAAAGCATTTTATTTCGGCTGAATAAGGGTTGTAATTTTCTCCAAAGTGCCTTCTAGATCTGAATAACTAAGCGATTTTTGTTAGTCCGTGAATGTAAATAAAAAAGTTGTTTTTTTTTTTTGCAGTGTTGTATCACGCTGTGAGTTTTCTTTGCAGGATGTTAAATTATCACGGATAGTGATTTATAGATACTAAATTATAAGAATTAAGTGCAGCTTCAACTGAAGCTGCATCAAATATGGAGAAATGCATTGTGACTCAGTAGACTCCAGCTTGGTGTTTTTCTATAAATGCGAGTCTTCTGACTGGAGCGCGCATTCCCATCCTTGACAATAGCTTTTGAATAAGCCTAACAGTGTTTGAACTGTTTTGTTATTGCCACTTTGTGATCAGGCAAGACCATGGTTACGGTTCTCCACGAACAAACTGGCGGCATCTTTTTGCCACAAAAACAAGGTGCTTTTGCTTTTCCATCCGACTGCAAGATAACATAAAATAAACATTGCGTTACAATGAAAAGCGGCAGCACGTGAACGGTGCAACTGACTGTTGCTTCTTCCAAAGCACAGCACTATTTGAATTCGCTATGCACTACACCAAAAAGACCACCACCAACAGGCAAATTTTATGTAGATTTCAAAAACTTTTTTTTCAAGGATCAGAAAATTGAAACTCACCTTCTTTTTTAGATGTTTTGCGCCTTGTCCGGCATTTCTTTGAGCTGAAAAACTCTCGTTTTCGGTCGTTTTGCCTCCCAAGAACGCACAAACGTTAATCGGACGGCATTTTTTCTTCACACCCCTGATTTCTCGCTGTCTAAAGTCACAGCTCTCAAATTAGAATGGGGAAAAGACACTTATAGGTGCAGCAAAGAGCCTGGAAGTGACCTTCCCCTGTGTTTCTCGGCGAGGGCGCCATTTTGCAAATGTGGGTGACGTCATCATCTATCCAGATCTGGTAGTGGCCCGGACTGTTAAAAGTCATAAATATCAAGTACCTAAGAACTGCCAGAAAAATACTTAATTCCATCAGAAAATAATTCGCTATTTTTCTTCCCCTGACCTCTTTACTTTAGCTACGTTTTTTAGTTTCAGCTCACTTAATGCGTTCCACTTTAAAAGCCATTCTTAAAGCCAGGAACTCCCTAAATTAAGAGATTTCTAATATGCACGACCCATGCATTCTAAAAACGTAAATTAAACCCTTCATTCTTTCTCTTCAGAATTTACCACCATGTATCATCACAGTCTTCGTCAAGATGTTTTTATAAAGGACGAGTACCATTATTTAAGCGTTTCTAAAGTTGGAGCGTTTACAGTGTATGACAGCCTTGACTGCACCTTTGAATGCCTCGGCAATCCTTCCTGTCTGTCCTTCAACCTGGCAGCTTCCAAAGGAGCAGATGGAAAGTTGCGGTGTGAGTTGTTATCCTCAGAAAAGTACAGCAGTCCTGAGGAATATAAAAGGAACGAGAGTTTTCATCACTTTTCCATCAAGGTGGGGTAAAATCTTTGCACAGAGTTTATTAAAGTAAGATATTTTTTGATATCCCAGTCTATGCGACTTTTAATAACCTGTCACGAACACTAATCGACGTAGAAGTGACTACTGCACGTAACAAGTCGGGGTTATTCAGTCGAATGTCACTTTCTCCTTTTTTTTTCTTACTTCTGCCATCAACACTTTTACGCAAAACGAAATTACCTTAATTATATGGCATTTGACATCAACCTTTTCTTAAACTATTTCAGACTCCATGTATGTCATCACCTTGTCAGAACGGAGGCACCTGTGTAGCGAACTATAAGTATCACTCGTTCGACTGCCGTTGCAAAGAAGGGTTCTATGGAGAATTTTGCGAAGAAGGTAATTGATATTCAGACCGGGACCCCCGTTCAAGTTAGGACAACCAAACTTAGCGGCTTTACCTAAAATTTATCTTGGAAAATTTTAAAGGCGTTGTGACGTGTACGTCAACATTGATGTTACCATGGCAACCGAGTTTTGACAGCCATGGTTTTCAGAATTTGCTTTTTCTCTAAGCAAAATAGGTTTAAATTCATTTCTTTTTTAACTGATTGATTTATTACGTTATCTACTTCTTTTTTACAGTTGCCAAGTCCTCATGCCAAGATGTTTATAATCAGCTCACAGAAAAGTGGGTAAACCTATGCATAGTAATTTAATTGATGAGGATAGATCACTTAAAGTCCGGGGGATCATTCGGAGTGCGTCAGTACTGTGTTTATAAGCCAAAAATCAGCCGTCAGGCCTCAAAAACGGAATACAATTGTGTTGCAGGGAAAGTCGATATCACTTAATTAATTGTACATGTTAGAATTCGTATCGTGGCTGATGAATTCTATTTCAGCCTTTGTTCTCCACTCTGGAAACTTAGGGTTATTAGAGACCTAAACTTGTAAAAACTGTTGAATTTTTAAAACAAATGATTGGTACTGTTAAGATAATAAAAACCATAATCTGTGAACACCACCATCCTGCAATGAAGGCCCTCCAGCAAAAAAAGTTGTTGATGAAATGCGGTTGAACCCCGCCGTTTCGTTTAATACGAACACCCGTATAAAACGAATGGTTCGTTTGTACCGACAAAAGTTCAGATATTTCAGTGCTCATAAGTAAACCTGGTTAATATGGAAAACAAACACTTTTCTTGTGTCCCGAGTCCCAAACTGTCATATAATAATTATCGTAAACTCCCCCGGAAGGTCCTCAATTAAGTTTTATAGGGCAAGCTTAGCCCTGGGTCTAACTCCTTACGTTTTATGCCCATCATTTTTGCAGAAAAGGTACTCCTTTCGTATACCATTCCATTCGTCTCTAATGGTTAAAGGTTCGAGTGGCTTGTTGCAGGCACTTCATCCCCAGGGGGTACTCAACAAATTTTTACGGTGATAATCCCTGCCCCGAGGTCCACGTCCTTACCTTTTCACATACCTTTTGGCGGTTGAGGGGTGGAGTGGCTTGTTACAGGTTGAGGGGTGGACTCAACAAATTTTTACGGTGATAATCCCTGCCCCGAGGTCCACGTCCTTACCTTTTCACATACCTTTTGTCGGTTGAGGGGTGGATTTGTTAAGGCATTTATCCCCAGAGCTCAGACCATACAAGGGCCAAAATGAGGGGCCAATGAAAAAGACTACCTTATCAAAATCAAACCTGCACGCTATTTTAATTGGAGTTTTTTTTTTTTAGTAACAAAATCGTATTAACCCACAGAAATCTGTAATTATTTGAAAAAGGTTCATTGTATGCAATTAGTGCGTGGTTGTGACAAGGAAATAGACCGTGGCAGCTATAGGTAGCCAGTGGTCACCAGTGTCCATAAAGCGGGGTTGACGACATGAGAATTTAAGTCTTCGGAACACAGAAAAGTGTCCGTTCTCCGTCTCAACCGTTGTCCTTATTAAACGGGTTGGAGAAAGTACGTGAGCTTCAATAATTAAAACATGCAAAACTGACTACTGAATATCTGTGTAACATGTTCTGAGTAGTTGTCAAGAAAAACCAATCCAAGTCTTACATGTAGCTCGCGGGTAAAACAGGGGTCCTTTGCCGTCAGATGGGAAAAACATCATGCGCACCTTTTTCGCGGTTTTTCGGTCGCCCCTTTCGCCTTCCCTCTGAACATCTGCTACACTGTTTAGCCATCTTCGATGTCCGAATTTAATTGCTACAGAACACTTTAGTCAAATACACTTTATTAAAGTTAGGTGAAGAGCAGCACAGCTTGGTATTATAATGCAAAAATAAATATCAACCTGTGCTTGAGGTGAAATTATATCAGTCCAAAGTACATTAATCGTGTAGTAGCTCCTAGTAACATGATGGGGAACCTGACAAATTTAGATTTGACTGAGATTGTACTGAATTCCATTCATTTATTTTTGTAAGAAAAAGAGAACCTTTTTTTTTTTTTACAACCAGTTAAGGTACATTCCATTTTTTTCTCTCCGACAGTTGGGAGCTGGAAAAATTAAAATGAGATTTCATTTTGTACAGGTTGAACGTGAGTCGGCTGGTCACTCTTCTCCTTGACTCCAAACTAGTTTCAGTTCTCTGTCACTTTGGAAATTTTGGATGCGGAGATGGAGGATGGACACCGGTCATGAAGATGGACGGCAACAAGGTAAGACATTTGTGTACGTTTTCCCTTAGTTTGGCGACGAGAGTAGAAAAAAAAAATAAATACAGGTTTGCCTCTGTCAGAGGTAATTTTCAACAGGGGCACCCAACGAGGATATAGTTCAAAACCACTTAACATAGCATTGTTGAACGTATTTTAGTATTCAAACGGTTTGATATAGGCATATTTTTTCTCGTTGGTCCCTCTGAAAATTTAAGTTTCATCTGTGTTCGGATTTCATAGCTGAAAATCTAGTTATCCGAAAATGATAGGGATAAAAAATTATACCTTTTTTCATTCTATCGGTGACCATTAACGTCATTTTGCGTGCTGTGGCTAAATTGTCATTTTATAAAGCTGGAGAAGTGAGGACATTGCAGATATTCTTTTCATTGTAATGGATCTTTCATTCTTTCTTTTTTCTTCTCCTGAAAGGATGTTATCTTTAGAAGAAAAAAGAAGCTTAAATTTCAACTTTTCTTTTTAAAGGACATTTTTGCTATTTCTTCCTCCTTTCTACCACAGCAAACATTTCATTACGAAACAGCCTTTTGGAGAAACAAAGAAACCTTTCACCCTGACGGAGGGAAAACTGGGTTTGACTCACAGGAAACCAAACTTCCCTCCTACTGGAACACATCCTTCTCCAAGATCTGCCTCGGTATGAAGATCAACAACCAGACCAATTTTATTGTCATTAACAAGCAGGCGAACTCCTTGTACTCTCTGATCGCTGATGGGCAATATCGCAGCACCTCACTGGGTCGTGACAAGTGGATGTCACTGATTGGTTCTAATGCCTCATTGCAGCTGAACTGTAAAAAGGAAGGGTTCAACGCAAAGTGTACCTTGAGTGGTCGTTCCAAAGCAAGAATCGGTATTCTCGGCAACGATCAAACAGATTGCCATGAATGTAACTCCAGATTGGGGTTTGGGAGTGAAGGGAACTACGATGATAGGCGGAATACATGTGGAAATTTGGATAACCACAAAGGAAAAAGACTGAGCATCAAGACAATGGGGTATATCCTGGTGCAGTGATAACAATGCTCCTTTACATGTCTTTGAGCGAGTAGTGGGAATATGTTATACCCGAAGCATATAAGCCCGATTCGGGTTATATGCTTCTGATTCTTCACAGTCCCTTTAACGATACCTCATCGTTACGATGATGAGTAGAAATAAGTTTAGTTATAGACAAACATTATACACGTCTAGACCTAACGTTTTTTTCTGTCGAGGCATGTGAACAGACAACCAGTGGAGATCATGTTTGTAATGTTTGTCCAAGAATGTTAAAGAGCGGTTCTTGGTGTGTATAAAAGTAGAAGTGCTCGGATAATTTGTTCTCCTATTCCTTGCCATTGAAACCTGTGGAATTGAAGAAACGTTTTTAACAAGAACTTAAATCTAAACGTTTCTCAATGTAAGAAAGCTACTTAAAAACGAAGAAATATATAATAATAAACTAATATAATAAACTTTATTTCTCAAACTGCGATCATATCCAGTGGTTGCACAAAAGACTGAATCAGATTTAAGGCAGCCAACCGGTCTGAGGGAGGCACTTTAGGACTGAGACTGTTGCTACACACAGATAGTCCGTTGGGAAGACTGATGTGTGATGGGTTGAAAGTGATAAAAGAGGCAGTGGCGATTCCCACCAACAAAGACACGTCCCCTACACTGTTCCAATAGTAATGTAGGTTGTTTAACCTCACCTTCAAATTTTAAAATACCGTATTTCCTCGAATAATAGCCGTCCCTCGATTAATCGCACCCCTCGAATCAATTACCCCTCTTAGACGGAAATATTGAAGACAGGCTCCTCCCTCGAATAAACGCCCACTCTCCACCTCTCTCGCCATCTTCTCTTTCTGTTATACCCTCCCGGTCAACTTGAAGTGGCGTCTGATCCAGCAGAATGATCAGTGACAATTCAATTAAGTTCTGATAGAGGATATTGACGCTGAAAATTAATCAAGGAACCAAATTTGGAACGCTTAAAAAGACCATGTTCAGTTTTTCTGATGTGATCATTTTTCGATTTAATGGGATAATAAAACAAAAGGACACGACTTCCAAAATTTTGAATAATCGCCTCCCTCGAACAATCGCCTTGTCTCCTCGAATAATCGCCCCCGGCTATTATTCGAGGAATTATGATAAATGAGGGAAAAATTAATGAGACGAGGCAAACGGCTTAATGACACCGCCAAATAATGCTGTCATCTAACCTAAGTCATGGTCACTATACACGGCCAGCATTATCTTGCCAGCATTTTGCTTATTATTAGCAAATCTGAGCTAACAGGCCGAGAAGTGGTTACATGCATGCATACAAGACAGCGAAGGAGGAAAGACGTGGGCGAGCGAGGAGCACCAGACGCGCGCGTATCTCACGCCACTCGCACGAAAAACGCGAAAAACCAGTACCTGTTCTACAGGCTGATAATAAGAAAACAGGAAGAGGTACTGAGATTTTAGAAAAGAACAGGGACAGGGCGCTTTCTTTATAATGGGCTCGTGTTTGTAGCACCACTTCACAACCTTTGGAGATGTAGATGGATTCTGACAACAGTAATAAGCGGTATACAAAAATAATGATACACGACGCAGACGTAGTATAGAGTGTTTTCACTAACGTGGCCAGCATCTATGCAAATTTATTAGAACAAAAGAAAGCGTTTGCATAAGAAAAGAGTTCAACTCCCACAGGATTGGTTTGGGACACCATTTGGCCGTCGTTTCATTGTTTTGGAACACCAATATGGCCGCCGTGACGTCATGTGAAAACACTCTATAGTAGTAAGGAGCATAAGCAAAGACCACGGCTACGAGCTCGAGAACGCCACTTAATTAAAAGGTGCATTCGCTCTGCCTCGAACGTTTTCGTGCTCATTCCATCTCGTTTAATTTGTTAAATGATGGCAAATTGTTTTTGGAGTTGAATTCTGAGGACGGTATCAAAGTTCAGGAAAAGAAAAAAGAAAAGAAAGTTGTTGTTTGTGTCCCCGTCTTCGACAAAAGGTGAAATTAGACACTTTCACGTTATAGTCGTGTAACAAGGTGCAAAGTTGTTGTTTTGCCAATCTAAACCTATTGCTTTTTTGCCTTTCTCGTTGCCGTCGCCGTCGTCGTTGCTTAACAGGCTTAAGCTCCCTAATGATGACTGCTTTTGTTTTTCGTTTTTGTAGAAATCAGAAAAAAAAGTGTGAAAGTAATCAAGATCTGTAAGGGAACGGGGAGGGGGATCCTGCAGTCCCACATTCCCACTTCCAGGGTTTTTTACGAAAATACCGCATCTCGTCATTTTTTCATCGCTTTTCCAAATCTCCTTGGTTGTTTCCAAAAAAACAATGCTTTAAGTAAGAATAATTGTTGCATTAGGCATCAAGTCGTTAACTGGCATGGTACGCTATTGCGCCACGCGCCCTTCCCTAAGACCTTGCAACCATAAGACTCGCTATCATGCTGAATTTATATTAATAAATCGAAAGTGGCTAATTGAAACAATGGGTTTCCTGTTCGCTTTTGATTATTTTTTTTAGTGTCAATTAGAAAATTATTAACATTGGAAACCATGCACAACCTACAGATTAGTTAGTTATCTGCTAATCTACCACCCAGTGCTAGCAGATAACTAACTGTACTTTGCGTTGATTTCCAAAATTAACTGTAACTGTAGGGTCTTAAAGCTTGGCCAAGGAGCAAATAGACAGTAAGTGTAATGTCTAATAATTCAATTAAACAAAAAAGGGTTAAAAATCCCAACGGCCGGCAAACCAGTTGGCTATTTACAAGCGTTATCGAGGGTTTGAACTAGGGACTACCGACAGCGAGAATCCATCTCGAAATACTGTTGTTTCCAGGACAAAAAACAGTTTTCCATATTCTTAAAAATAATGGTAATTTTATTTTTTGCTGAGTAATATTGCACAGTCTCTCATTCTGGAATTTTTCGCTGAAATGATTCGAACCATTTCTACGTTCAAAAACTCATAAGTGATTCATAGCGAAAAACAAAAGAAATTTTATGTTTAACGAGTGTCTTTATATTCGATAAAGATGCGGTTAAACTGTACGTCCAAGTTTTTATAAGACCAAAATAACCCCAAATCTACGTATTAGTGCAAGAATCAGTTGATATATATCAGAGATTTTGAAGCCGTTCAAAATACTCGCGGAAGTGTATTACCAGGTGTAAAAACTCTCGGCTTCGCATCGAGTTTTTAAACCTGATAATACACTCCTGCTCGTTTTTTAAACTGTACGTAAAACCGTCATGTTAACCCAAGCGATTTAATTCAACGATATGGTTCATTTTTAATAAACATTTAAAAATCAACAGTAGTCGACAAATAATTTTCAATATAAATTATCTAGCGCTATCAGGCGTCTTTGCCAACTGTGATAATAGGAAATTCTAGCCACGACGAAGGCGACAGCAACGAGAACGTCAAAAAAAAACATTAGGTTTATCGAGCAAAACAACAAGTTTGCTTTTGTGTACATTTCTTTGCCTTTGTGCTCGACTACGACGTGACAATACCTAATTTTACGTTGTATAGAGGATTTTAGTCGCTGAAAAACTCTATATTTTGCAAGAGCGGCGCAAATATCTGTCTTGAGTAAAACCCAACTAGTGGTCTGTTATCAGTGCTACGTTCTGATTGGTTGAGCTACTACTAGGCTATATGTTATAGCCCAACAGTAGCGAAAAGCGCCGGCTTTGAAAACCAAAACAATGGCGGCTGAATGGCGTTTTGCTAGCTTAAGTTGTTTTGTCTCGAAACTTTTGACCAACTAGTTGGATTTTACTGAAACAATTATTCCAGTACCCATTCGGGCTCGAGGAATAATTGTTAATTAGAAAGGGTGAAAACGGTTTTAGCTTTGCCGCACAAGATTAAACTCTCTTTCCTTTTCACCTGTTTGAAGTCTTTTCGTGAGTTTATACACGGTACTCGCTGTCAGTAAATTTTTCAAAATGCTGCACTTCAGGTACGATTTCTTAGGTAAAGCTGTTCTGCTTCTCAAGGAGTTTAAGAGTCTCCTCAGTTTTTTAACCAATTTTACCGGCAAGAGAACGGGGTATACAATTAACCAAAATATAATTCTTTGGTGCTAGAAAGTATGGGTACGAAGACGAGAGTGAAAAAAAGCAAAATATAAATTATGTTTTATAAACAGATAAACGTAAACACTTAATAACCTTTCTGCATGTCTCTTGAAGTCTGGAACTTCCTTCAAAGGGTGATATTTGAACGCATGTCACCGAGACCAAAAACAAACAAAGTTTTCAGTATGGATTAATCAAGAGGTTAAATTTGGTAGTAGAAACATTACGGAAACACAAAGGAAGACATATTTTAATAAGCATTGTTTAAGTTAAGTTAGGACTTCTTTTCAAAGGAATTTCAATTCTGACGTTTCCCGCATGTGACAATCCGTTAATTTGAGTAACGTTCCTTTGCTTATTACATACCCGTCACATACATAGAATTACATTCTTTATTGAGACTCCCTTCAACAGGGCTTTTCAATGTTAACTATTACATGATGTAATAATGTTGTACTGCATGTTAACTATTACATG